>JAPMOB010232390.1:0-29025 GCA_029875015.1 Lepomis gibbosus
ACGTTTGATGTGGTAATTTCACAGTAGGCAGACACACAGGTTCGAAGACTCGTTCTTGCCCCCTACAGTGCAATTCGGCTAGGAATACATCTGCGCTAAGATATCAAGCTTGCGTAGTATAGACCCAGCTCCCAAACCAACTTTGAGAATAGATTAACGGCGATATTTTTTTTTATTGCCCGATAAGAGTCTCACGTTAACGCAGCACGTTAATGCCGATAACGGCCCAACAACAGCTATTACCTCTACTGAATGACATATTTTCTAATCTTTTAAGAGGGTGGGTCGGCCCTTTTTCCCTGTAATGTGAGATAATGTCTGATAGTTTAATTCATATGTTCTTGAAGTCGTTCTTATTTAGAGAACAAGCGTATGAGCCATTGGAAGGTGTGACTAATAGGCTATTCCCCCAAACAAAACCTTTTGTCCGGGTCTCAATTCATACACAAATGTTCGAATGTTGATTGTTTTAACTCCCGGAGGGGTAAAACTTAAAGGGTTAATAGTTATCTATTGTGAGATGTACATGTATAAATTTTTTGGAGAGGATGACCCCAGACGACCCCACCGTCTCAGCGCTGATCACGGACTGTCTCTCAGACATATCTGCATGGATGAACGTCTCTAAGTCTGAACTCTTGGTCATTCCAGCCAAACAATCTATCCACCATAACATCAAACTACAAATTGACTCCTCAACCATCACTCCAACCAGGGTGGCGAGAAACTTGTCATGATTGATGACCAGCTGTCCCTTTCAGATCATGTAGCTGCTGTCTCTCGGTCATGCCGCTTTGCTCTCTGCAACATCAGGAAAAAAAGGCCCTACCTCACTCAGTATGCCACCCAGCATCTGGTACAGCCCATGGTTATCTCTCACCTCGACTAAGGCAATGCCCTCCTAGTAGGTCTTCCAGCTTGTGTGGTGAAACCCCTACAAATGGTTCAGAACGGAGCAACGCGTGTTGTTTTTGATCAAACCAAAAGGACTCATGTCACTCCATTACTCAGTGACCTCCACTGGCTCCCCGTGGCCACACAAAGCAATCTCAGTCCCGGCTGTTCGCATCTGTGACACCACGATAGTGGAACGAGCTACCACACGCCATCAGAGCAGGGGCGTCACTCTTGAAAACTCATCTCTTCCAAGAACACTTCCTCTTATAACACCTCTAACTCCTAACCTCTGACATGCACTTGTGCTCATCTTCTTCTCTCTCCTTACAATTCTCTTGTATTGATTGGAGTTTTTCTTACTTCTTTCCCTAGATATTTACCCCATTGATGCCATGCATGCAATTAGCGCTTACCAGTATTTATTTCTGCTTTTACTAGGATGTATTGTCAATTGTAGTCCTCATGCTGTATTAATGCTTTGTTGATGCTGGATAAAAGCGTCTGCCAAATGAATAAATGTAAATGTAATGTAAATGTCATTTTACAATTTTAAAAGGATCAAAATCAGATTAGCGCATTATATTTTCTCTTGTGTTTGTAATCAGATTTGTGTTGTACCACTTTTGGAGAGATGGTGCCGAAATAAGGGAGAGGGAGGAAAACTACTTTGTTCATGGGCATCACTCTTCCCCATAGCTTAAGTAATCAGAGTCAATGCCAACATCATGATGCAAAAGCACACACTTTTGTGGTGTGAAAAAAGGATTCAATTTGGGAGCTTTGCTGTTTGGTATGACTGTGCGTCTCCTCAGGATAGACAGCAGTGTTATGTTTTAACCTCTACACATCAAATGACTGCACCATTCCAAATATACACGTTCCTTTGATTTTCAGGTACGGCAATTATTTCCAGCAAAAATAGCCTGCAGTTTGACTTTACACTGAACTTACATGTTATGTTTTTTTTCCTCTTTTTTAAATAAATAAAAAAGAGTAACAATATTATCATATTGTTACAATGGTAACAATAATAAAATAATAAAACAGGAAGAACACTGAAAACACAAAGTCTTTTCTTTATAAGCAAAAACATGTGATGTCAGGCAAGAGTAACACCATCCATTCAGGATCGACGGAAAACGAAATCTCCAGACTTTGTGTGTGTAACAGGATAGTGATATTGCAATGAAAATCCTGAATCAAGTCAAGGTTTCCACACTCTGGAAACGAATGCCAAAAATGTTCCAAAACTGGAGAAAAGAATCTGGAAGAATTAGTGGAAAAGTAGTTTCGCAGATTGTGTTGAGGTAGAAACAGACATCTTGAACTGTGCATGTATCTGCATGGTTGAATACCGCAAGCGGTAATTTCTTATTTTAAAATTGGTTCAGCTTTTAGGTTTACACATTCCTATATGAGGGAGAAAATTATGCCTTTCTCAATCCCTTAAAAAAGGTTACAGCTGAACTATCTGAAAAGCATGGTAACTCCTTAAAGGTTGTCAGTGTAGATTTTCCTTAAAAGCAGTGACATTCTCTCAACACAACTGGTAATCCGAGTAAGGCTACTGTGTTTTTCACACCAACAGCACCACCCAACAGCTAGCATTTCAGTTGTAATCCTGTTACATGCTGCATAATCCCACCCGCCCTCACCGTGATGGTATGTCACTCACCCACTCTGACTTGGACATCTGTTAGCTATCTGCAGAGACAGACAGAGAGCGATAGTGACAGACACTTGATAGAGGAGTCCTTGAGTTGACAGGAGGGGAGTTTGAGACAGACAGCCCAGTGTACAGGGTGAAGAGTGGAGGGCCTGCCAGAAAACCTGCCCTCCCACCCACAGCACTCCAACTCCCCGGAGGGCACGAGCTGGTGTGTGTTCGTGCCAGCAGATGATAGCAGCCGGTGAGCAGACGGGGTGTTTGTGTGTGTGTGTGTGTGTGTGTGTGTGTGTGTGTGTGTGTGAGAGAGAGCATTTCTGTGCATGTGTGTATGTGTGTAGGAGTGTGTGTTAAGATGAGGCCAGCAGACTACATGCAGGCCTAAGCTACATGTGAACAAGCCCAATGCAAGAGCATTGTTATATTTAATACAGGTATTATTTTAAATGTGGACAGAGAGACATATCATGATTCATGCCCCCTTAATGAACATTATCAAGTGCCTTCAAAATCTTAACCCTCCTTGTCACAGTTATTTTCTAACAGATAACAACTGTGCAGCATACTGTGTAGCTACATTTACATGCTGTGAGCCATGATGAACTATTTCAACTAAAGTTAACAAACATTAATCTTCTAGTGAACCTCAGTTTCATGTTTCTAGCTATCCACCTTTAGCTGGCCCCAGTAGTAGCTACAGTTCTCAGTGCTTGAAGTTGAAAAAATAAGTGCCACTTCCCCCCTTCTTCAAATGTTGGCATGTCTATCGACCAGTATTCAGCAAGTCATTACAACTACATTCTGAATTTTCACAGCGAATCAACCTACCCCATGGGTCGGGTTCAAGCACTGACAGTGTTTTAGGGGTAGTTACAAGTTGGGGCTGGTTCCTGTCTCATAAGTCACCACATTTGTGCTTGAAAGGTGGCTTTGAAAAGTTTATAGCTTGCTGTTTCCAAATGTTGTCGCCATATACCTGAAGCTAAATGTAGCATCCATTTGAGATGTTGTTAGCCACATTTGCATGGCAAACCAAAACAGCTAACTTGGCTAGTGAAGAAAATAAACTATATTAAACCATAATTTGGTGATATTTTGGTATTTCTAGACTCCACTGGAACTTTAAATCCATGCTCAATTTTTTTCAGAGTGTGCAACTTCACAGCGCCTTGCACCTGCCTTGCAATTTAAAAAATAAATAAATAAATGCCGTTTGCAGATGTTACAACACTGAGCTAGAAGTTGTTTCTTTGTCAGTGTTGATGATGGGCTTTGAAGCATATCCCATATTCTCTCATATCCCTTTTTTTTTAATGTGTTTTTTACTGTTTCTAATGGCACCTACTACTATGCACTATGCACTTTGAGTCCATGACAAATTTCCCCTAGGGGACAATAAAGTATATTCTATTCTATACAACCCCTCTCACTGGGATTGCTTGTATAGTAGCATTGCATCAGATACATCTTTTCTGCTCTAGTCCATGTATGTCTTGATCCAGTAGCCCATTTGTCATCAGGTTGCCCTGGTTCCCTAGCACCTGACCTGGGTGACGTCCGAGCCGGTATGGCTCTTGTATTTACAATATCACTTATGCCTGAGGTAGGCTGGTAGCATTAAGGACCTCGCCTAAGGGTCCACCTGGATACCTCCCGCCCTGACCGGGATCAAACCCATGATCACCTGTACCAAAGTCAGTGGCATTGACCACTGAGCTATCCAGGATCGCTCAATCAATCTATCCATCTATCTATGAATTTCCTTTCAAGTTCTTGTCTCAGGAGTACTAAATGTAACAATTACATACTTTGTTTAACTGTTGGTCAGTCGGTTTTTAATTACAGTCTATGGTTCACAATAGAAATTTTAATTTTGTTTATTCTACATAACATGTCTAACCTTATCTCTCACTGAAACCTCAACATAAATTCAACATTCATTTCACCCTCAGCATAGTCCCAATCCTCAGCCATTACTCACTCACACATTTCCTAAATCATGTTGACAACAAGGGTAAACACCTTCTCAACACACATATGCACATCCTCAGGTGTGTTGGTGATGTGGAAGGACACACACACCCACACATAAATCACACACTGGAGGAAAAATTAAAGATTGACAGGCACTGCACAGGCTGGAAGAACAAACAAGCTGAAGGAAATATCAAGTACCATAATTATGTGGGTGAAGTATTTGATAGCATCACAAACTGCTGATTACAGCTGACAAGTGGAAATGTTTCTCTTTTGTGTTTTTCTGGGTGATATATAAGGCATTTGGACTTATGATTTTTACAGTTTTTTAACAATTCTGAAGTACCTTAAATGTTAAATGTGCTACAAATGGTACATGTTCTGTACTTGTATAGCACCTTTCTAGTCTTCCAGTCACTCAAAACGTTCTTACACTATATCACATTCACCCATTCACACACACAATGATACACTTAGGCCACCTGTTTATAACAGAAATCAACAGTCACATACATTTTTACACCAATGGAACAGCCATGGGGAGTAATTTTGAGTTCAGTATCTTGCCCAAGGACACTTCGACATGCAGACTGGAGGAGCCGCCCCATATGAGGAACGAATAACTGTTAATTGATATTCTCAGCGTATGTGAGGTAGGTCAAAGTTCAAATGTTTCACCCATTTGATATTTCTAATTTTATTTGATTAAAATGTGTTTATGGGTCTTAAATAAATAGGCGATTTCTGTCTCAAATGGATTTTTAATCCAAAGTCATGAAATATGTATAAAACAAAAACACACTGCACTTGCTGTGCTAAAATCTGTGAAATATGCAACATACATAATGATATGCTATTTGGTGAATGTTTGATCCAAAGCAGATTGAGTATACTGAGCACAGGTCTCCAACGAAACATATTATTACATATTCATGCTTTACTCACTGAGTTACAAGGAACTAGGATGCATGTAAGGGCATGTACTCGTGATATACATACATACACACACACACACACACACACACACACACAAACTCATAAAGGGCAATAAATGCGGCTGTCACACAAACATTTTATATCACTCAAGACTCTCAAATAGTAAAGTTCACTGCTACTAGATACGTCTGTTTATATTTTCATTCATTTATTGCCCTTAATGAGGAATTCAGTGTGTGAAAATATAAGCAAAAAAAACACAAGAGAGATTTGAAACTGAGCCAAAATGACTTGGGCGACTGACAGGAGGGAATAGGTCATAGTTCTTATTATCATATGGTTAGCAATTTTTTTTTTTTATTCTAAAAACAAACATAGAACATCAAAGACAAACACAGCCTCATACGTTCAGTCCTTCCACATTTAGTGACAGCTTATCTGCACATTTGTCATAATGCACCCTATGTCTGCCGTCATATAGATTGGAAAATACAGGTTAGTTAAATTATCTGTTCCCCACCGTGACCTTTATTTTAAAAAAAGCTACAATCTGCTTTTGGCAGACAATTTCTTTCCCTGCAAAATTGATGATCACAACTTTAATAAACCCCACTTTTCATATCTCCTCCCATAATTTGCTCAGTTCTGCCTTAAATTCATATTCATGAAGGACAGAGAAGCACTTTACTGATTACAGGCTAGGTGTGCGCCACATGGAAAACTGTTGTGTACCTGTTTGACAAATAGTAAGTCTCTAGACGCAGAATGTATCAGAAACGAGGCACAGAAAGCTTGGGGGGTGGATACTTGCCAAAGTAGGAATATATATACACACCCTGATCCTCTGCATGAAAAACATTTTTTAAATCACACTACCATTGTAATTTGGTAATTCCAAAAATATGCAATCCACAATAATATATGATTGATGTTTTTATTAGTGTTTAATTTCTTATGTGTTTGTCATAAAAAATGCTAATCAATATCCTGAAATGAGTGAAGTGAGTAGATTAAGTATGTCAATAAACGGTGTCACCTTCTGCAACTATTTAATTTATTTTGCAGAAAATATAAATTTGTGAAAATGGGGTTAAAGCATAACCCAAGCAGGCTGGAATCAAATGAAGCAGGAGAATCCATTTAGTCCCAGAGACCCATTTTTCAAGGCAGAAAAGTGAGTGACAAAGAACATCGCAGCATGCAGGCTGTCCCCTCATTTCACCAGGCTATATATAGCTGGACTGAAGGTTTTCCTATATCGCCAAATGTCCTCGCTCTGCAGGTGTCCTTATCTGTGGCTAATATTAGCCCAGTACATTGCTGGATCCACCGATAGCCTCTTTGCTTTGCCAGTCCCCCAAGGACCATCTGTCTTAGCTCAGCCCACAGCATGGGACAATGGCATCATGTACTGCTGTTGCTAACATCAGGGGGATCCTTAGATGTAGCCGCAGATTTCATTTATCAGCTCCCGTGACCTGACTCAAGGAAATTTCTTGGTATTTAATGGATGCTTTGTGCATATAGATGAGGAAACCGTTCACCCTTATTTGAATGAGAAGGGTATTAGAGCGAACAAGATGTCAGTAATTAGAGTCTTTTCTTCTCTTGGCTGGTACTTGTTGAGTGGAAGGTGAAAGCGGTCACATACAGTCACATCACAGTCAAAAGGAACAAAACAGCGACCATGACAAAACTGAATGGCCCTTTCACTAAATCTTACTCATCCAAACACCAACCAGCGGTCAGTTCCACTGCCATGATAGTCATTTAGCCAATGAGAGTCAGCAAATTAAACAATCCCTCCCCCCTTTGTCGTCATTCTCAGCCATGCTAATCCAAAGAGCAAATCTCCATATGCCTGGACAAACCTAATTAACGCCAATCACATATTAACACGCCCAGCACTGGGCTTTTCTTCTCTGATTAGATGGCTTTTATACGAGCGACGGCTCCACAATGTTCCGTGGCCTTGAACACGTCACAGAACATTGCGGGGTCTTTGTTTTCAACCCACTCCCCTTTCTCATCTTGGAATCAGCCACATTTATGCGAGTCGAGTGCCAGGCTATTAATCACCAAGGCATTAGTTATGCATCACTTACTCAAGATGCCCACCACGCTTTTTGATTAGAGGATGGGCAAACTCTGGAAGACTGATTTGGTGAATATTTAACAATTATCTGTTAAACGCTTGCCAGCCCTGTTCCTCTGACACCCCCTCACCCCCTCATCAGAAACATAGAATACATCTGGCCATTTTAGAAGCTCCAAAAGCATATTCCTATTAATTAAGAAAATTGCTTAATGATACACTTCACTCACAGTATCAGACTTGTTAGCTGTGCCACAAATTCAGAGACATATTTTGTTAGGTTAGGTTTGGTGCTAAGTACAGAAGGTATTCACAATGGTAAATGGTGGTTAGGCTTGAACCTGTCCACAATCTGCTATACAGAATCATAAAATTATTTCAATGTAAATTTATGTTTTAGAGTCTGTTTCCCCTCAAAGTCACACCCATAAATAAGATTTCTAAAAACAAGATGACAGCAATGTTGAAATACATTTTTGATTCAATGACAATATGACAAGATATCTGGTTAGATATTGAGAGACAGCATTTTCAGAATATCTGATCAACTGGCAACAAAATAAAGAAATGGGTCTTACACTTCCTATAAAGCAGATCCCTCAAAAGAGAGTGCCAGATATTTTGGAGGACACCCGTCTTCACCACAGCTGGTATTTGGTTGACGTTGTTTTGGAGTCTTTTCTCTGTGCAGCTTATAAACTCTGCTATACTCAGTGGAGTTGTGTTAGCCTTGAGGTAACAAAAAAGGATTTGCAACCACAGGGCTTCAGGTAACATGGCAGCAGGAAATCTGGGCTGGAAGAGTGAAGCAGTAACACGCTCGACTCAATTGACATCTGCCTTCGATCAGCTTTTGAGCGAGACCTTAATTAACACGTTCACCCTTAATTGCTTAGAAGTGCTTGGTCACCAACAGTGTGGTCAATGAGTAATGTCCCTGAAGTGAGTGCATATGACTATACATACACGAGACCAAACAAATCAATCTGTAATTGATTTTAATAAGGGGCTATGATGATCATGGAGTGGAAAATATGGAGTGGAACTATTTTTTTATGTAGGGATTAAAAAAACAAGAGTTTGCTGATGCTATCATGTTGACCTGCACAATTAATTTTCTTTCAAATTCAGCTGGGCTCCTTTTTTATTTGTTGCTCCTCCAGAAGAGAATGCAATCAGGGGGGCATACATGTTTTTTTGGCTTCTGATATAGGACATAAATGGAAAATGTTTTAGAACCACTGCATTTTCTATATTATCTGCATTATTTACGCCTGCTAATCCATTGCTGGGTTCCAATGGGAAAGAGCCAAACCAAGCTCAGGGGACAAGTCACCTGTTTGTCACATGGCAAAAGAAAATTAAATATCAATACAATTTCTTTAAATGATATTTTACATAGGTTTAGATCTTAGAAATGATCAAGGCAACACCAAGTGAAAACTTGCATTTGATGAATAGATGAACTGAGATGGAACTCAAGGCCAAAGTCATCATCCAGCAACCTGTCATTTTGCACAATCTGTTGCCATGCTGTGTTTTCAGTACCTTGCTTCCCTCTGGAGACATTGAATTAGAGAGCTGTGTGCTACAGTGCTCGTTGGGTGAGGAGATATAATCTCATGGCTCCCCTGGGGATTGAGGGAATAATTGTTCAGGCAGATGCTGTATCAACCACGACCCACCCTTTTCTGATAGGCAGTGTGCTTCACATGTAGCAGTTTCCCATTTCAAGACTCTGCAGAAAAACAAGAACATTGGCTGGTTTTATCAAACACCTAACAACACCCAAAGTTCAATACCGAAGCAGGATGTCATGGGACATTCTTGTAGCCCTGCAAAAAGTTCCAGGGAGGAAGTGTCCAAAGTGGCTTCCTTTTCCCACTAACATGAAAGCAATCTTTAACCTAATGTAACTTTAACCAAGAAGGTGTTGATGCCTAACCTCAATCAAACCTCACCCACAGAGTTAGAAGATCAGCAAAATGCCTATTTATTTTGGAATGCAGTGACAAACAACTTATTATGTTGTCTGACAAACTAATCTTAACTCAAAGAGTCCACATACCTGCATTTTTGGAGCATCTAACATGCTTCATCAAAAGTATGTAGGTCGACCTATGAGTTTCAATTTGTTTTTCAACACGTTGTTATTAAGCTCCTCAAGACCTGCTTTGTTGTTTAGGTGTGAGGAGTTTTGTACTAGGTCCAGCTGCCAAGTTATTTGACCACTTCTCATCACCACTATGAACTGGTGGCTTCTCAGAATTAGTGGATGAGTCATGCAAGAACATTTGGAGCAAGAGTTCAGAAAACTGTCAGAGGACTTTCAGTTCAGTTTCAGTGCAGTTCGTGGAGTGTCTTAACCCTGTGTGTGTTAAATCAAACAAATCTACAAGTTACTAAAATGTTACATAACTGCATTTGCCAAAAACTGCTACACAGGAACCTTAAAGAGCAAAATACAGATTAAAAATGCAAACTAACATGTTACGGATTAATTACAAAGTTAGATGTAGTAGTTTTCTAAAACCCTGACTTCATGGTCCAGTTTTTCTATCGATGACATCTCTGTTCAATTCCAGAATATCAGAAGTGGTCAACCTTGATCTTGAACTATTTGTTCTAATCTACCAAATCCTTGCCTGAAGCAGTGAAGTCAAACCAGAGGCAGAGTTAAGTCTAAAGTCACAGCGATGGAGGTCTAGCACCCTCAGGCTAATCACAACAGGACGTGGGTTATTGTAATGCCTTGGAAGGCTGTTCATTTCAAAGGCACGGGCTCGGGATAAGTGCTTTTTAATAAAACCAGGGCTAGTGGACATGAAAAGAAAGCACAATGAAAAGCTTCTCCACATTAATTGACACTCGTGGGTCCATTAAATACTCGCAGTAGCCTGGTGTAATTTCTCTCGATCAGAGCACTCAATTCAGCGAGGTTCAAAAGCGATCACGGGAGTTAATTACGTTCAAAAGAGAGCGGCAGTTTCATCACAGGAGACTGTGCTGAGGATTAATGGCAGGCGTCACAGAAAAATCCAATAGAACAGTGATTAGCATTCCTTAGAGATAGTCGAAGATTCTGTGCATTGCGTGATAATCAGAGCATAGTACTCTCCTTTAGCTTGACACACAACATGTAATTTCCTCCCAAAGGGAGAGTAGATTCATCGTAGTACACGAAGGGTGAATCATTTTTAGGAACATTATTATGAAAAGGTCCTGTTGTCCTTGAACCACATGTGTCAGTGCAGTGAAACAAGGGGATACTGATATATCTCTGTAACAAATGCCATCTATTCTTGTGAATTGGTTGTGCTTGTTTGATGTGACCTTTAACACAGTGAGCTGACAATCCTGGACAAATAATATGTTAATATCTTAACCCCGATGTTGTTGTTTTGTTAAAATGATTGATAGTATGCAGCAAGCCTGAGGTCAGTGTCATTCAGGGCAACTTTCACATTCTGATGTGTTAACAATGCCCAAGGAATTCCCCAAGACTACTGCTTTAATTGCATGTTACAAGGAAACATTGGCACATCAGTTGTCCCTTCCAGTTTTTGGCCATATGTATTCATGTAAAATGTTTGGACTGGTATTATATAAAATCTGTAAATTTTGTTTGCCTAGTTGGCCAGGAGAGAGTATTATCATTCAAAGTGCTGGGCATCAGCAAAGTGTGTTTATTGTGAATGGGATTATGCACTGATTTAAAGCAGCATGTATTGATTTTTTTCTTTGTACATTTAGGGGGCGGTGGAAACTGTTTGTTTACACATCAAGCAGACACAGAGCAGAATTAGAATTAATTTGTAGTCTTTCCTTTGGAAGTTTCCTGTGGAGTTTATGACCCCTAGTAGCGCTATGGAGCTGTTATGAGTGGGTCCCTGTTTTATTTATATCGTGCACAAAGACACACATGCATGCGTACGCACATGTGGGTGACACAACACACATTTCTGCCAGTGGTTTCACACTGTTCCATTGCTGTCCAGGTGGCTGTAACACAGCAAAGATATGCAGCAATGTGCCAGCAAAGACAAGGAAGAAGAAGACTGCTAGGTCGTACATGGATGTACACAATGCCGGATTTAAAATACTTAAATAAGCTTAAGATTAAACACAATGCGTTTTAGGTACACTGAATGTAAATATAAATTTTGTGTGTTTAAAAAGAAAATGCTCCACTGTTTCCACCAGTTACTCACTCACTTTGACTGACTGCTGTTTGTTGCTGGGCAGGGTGCTTTTTCACTGAAAACACCTGGCTGCTGAGTGTGGAGGAAGGCTGATGAGAATGAATAACAGTGAAGTTGTGGGATGTGAAACCAAAACAACATATGCTCTGTAGGGCTGAGGCGAACTCCAGAGACATTTGCCCCTATAAATGAGGACTTTCACATTACAGTAGCCATTTGGCCATTTGTAAATATAATATTAATAAGTACAGCTTTAATACAAACACTACAGGCCCTCCCCCATTCCCATTTTGGTCTATCAGACTCCTGCTTATTTACGGCTGATTAAAAGTGTAAAACCAACAGTAAAAACAGTGCAAGTGTGGACAGATGAGGCTACAGCAGCACTACAGGACTGTTTTGAGTGCACAGGCTGGCACATGTTCAGAGAGACTGCCACCCAGGACAGCCACATCAATACAGAGAAATATACATCACCAGTGACATCATACATCAGCAAATGTGTTGATGATGTGGTGATCACTAAAACAATAAAACCATTGCCTAACCAGAAAGCCTGGGTGAATGGAGAGGTGAGGGCTTTGTGCAGAGGCAAACAAAGCTCCTTTTTGGTCAGACAACAAGGAAGAATACAGCACCAGAGCGAGACTGAAAGCTGGCATCAAGGAGACAAAGCAGAGGCACCAGCAGAGACTGGAGAGAGACCAATAGCACCAGACATTTGTGGCAGGCGATCAAAAACATCACAAGCTACAAATGCAGGAGCTTGTGATGAATTACCAGATGAGCTAAACACCTTTTATGCTCACTTTAATCTTGTCAACAAAGTGTCAGCTCTAAGTCTACTCCACCTCTAGAAGAATGGCCACCGTCAGTATCCACAGCAAATGTGAGAAGAGTCCTGCTAAGAGCGAAGGTGAATAAATCTGCTGGGCCTGATAACATCCCTGTGGCTATCAGGTAGTTGATGTTACTGACATCTTCAACATCTCACTGTCTCTAGAGAGTTTCCCCACCCGCTTCAAGACAGCAATCTAAAAAGCTAAAAGTCCTAAAGTACCTAAAAAGTCTATGGGACTCTGCCCCATTCTGATGAAGTGCGCTGAGAAACTGGTTGTGCAGCACATACATCATCGAACATTGCAGTCAGCCTGGACCCTCACCAGTTTGCTTTCAGAACCAGCAAATTCGCAGAGGATGCCATCTCAACTGCCCACTCAGTTTTCACACACCTCGAGAAAAACAACACCTACATCAGAATGCGGTTTGTGGATTTCAGCTCAGCATTAAACACAATCCATGAAACTGATCGGCAAACTTAGCACACCGGGCTTAAGTGCCACACTCTGCACTGGATGTTGAACTTCCTCACAAACAGACCTCAGACTGTTCACATTGATGGTCACACCTCCTCCACTCCAGTGCTCAACACCGGAGACCACCAGGGCTGTGCGCTCAGCCCCCTCCTGTTCACTCTGTCCACCCACAACAGCAACCTCTGACACGGAGAGAACTCTGTTGGGAAGTTTGCGGACGACACCACCATCATGGGCCAGATTCATGGAAACCTGACATGGTCATCTCCACGCTGGTAATGAACTAAAGAAGGTAAAATTCCCATGCCATATTAAAGGGCAGTTTCTTTCCCCTGGCTGCGAGACTCCTAAATTTATCCTCAGCACTGAAACATGTAAAATAGTTTTATTTCTGTGACTTTCTTATTTATCTACCCATCTACTGTATGTAACATTTGTACATATGGGTTTATTGTGAGTAGCATAAAGGGAACTACAACTTAATCTTGTCATACAGCCCTGTGTTGTAAAATGATAAATATATCTACCATGTACCCTTAACCCTTACCCTTAAACACAAACAGATAGTGACTTTGTAACATCGCCTGTGATTCCTCCTCCTTTGAAAGCCTGCTCTTGCCTTGTGTTCTTGGCTGGTATGAATACCAGAGAAGGTAGTCTACAGAAATTATAAAGTAGTACACAGAAAGAAATCAACAAAATGGTCATGTTTAACTAAAGTAACACAGGCTAGAGTCAGATTTGTTTGGAGTTCCACCTCACTGCCAAATTCTCAAACCTGGCCTGATGGCCCATTACCAAAAATCTGTTCACTAGCTACTTGAGTCTGTATGACTTGTTGTTTACATGTCTTGGATCACTTGTCCATTATTGGCCTGTTTGCTCAGCAACAAAGCACTAAATGGTTTCATCAAGGAAATCTTTGCACCATAGTTTGGATCAAAGGAAACCATTTACACCATTGAAAAAATAGCTTGGTGGTTCACACCTCTATGTATGTAGCTATACTGCTGTTATCACTGAAGAGGAGTTTGTTTTTTTTTGTTTTTTTTTATAACTCCTTAATTCATAAGCCAACCACCAGCTGAATGGGTTTGCCTTATGGACAATTCTTGACTTAAAAATTGCTTGCAGTGTTGTATCGGCATCCAAAGCAGAAATCTATCATCTGCTCTGCACCAAACTCTAGTTTCCACTCTGATGAAGCAACAACACCACTTTAGGAAGATGCTGCACGTCTGTTTCAGCCAACCTTTGACTTGGAGCAAAGCCATGCTGCCTCACTTGTCTTGTCGTCTCCTCCAGTATCATCTCGCACACATATGCAAGAACACAAACACACACACACACACACACGAGCATTGCCTTGCACATAACATTTACTGATTGTGCACAGCAGATTGTACAAGCGGCAAGATGCTTATTCCATACATCCAATCCTCCAAGTTTACTTCTAGATAATGTCAGTTATATTATCTTGCTGCACTGGTGGACAATTGTTCCCAAGATGAAAATGAGGGGAGGGATTATGGATCAGCCTCAGTCTGCCTGTTTATCAGTTGAATGCTGGCGATTGGATTTTTATGAAACTTTGTGAAATGATGCATAAATGCTCTGCTTCGGCATTTTTTAAATTATGGTGATTGGCCCAAGGCGGTAACAGTTTGTCTAACTCTCTGCATTTCACATGCAATATCTTAGATACCAATTTTTCACTGCAACTAACTTAGTGTAATAATATGTCTTGTTGCTGTGTCCCCCCCCAATTTTGAAATTTGAACTGATTCCTTGGTCATATGAATGTACTTAATTTGTTTTCAGCATGATTTGCAAGAAATGGCTGAGATCTGGCCCACATGTGTATGCTATCTGGGACATAATAGAACATACATTGGCACACAAACACACATCCTCCAACACAGAAACATATCCTATACACTCCATCCACTAGCTAGTTCAGGTCTCCAGAGTGATGGTGTTTTTGGATGCCTTCCCTGACAGCACTCGAGCATCCAGCCTGCCCCTCCCATTGGGTGTTGAAGCATTGCATTGCTCCACCCCAATTTAAGCTCCAGGCTCATTTTATTTCAATTAATTAGCATAAATGTATGTGTGTGAGTCCTCAGCACACCCTCTCCCCTCCTCTCAGGCACCCCCTCAACGATCTAGTATGCAAATGTTAATTAGAAATTGATGTATTGCAGGAGGGTTTAAAGTAATGACATCCCAGGGGGAACTTTCACCATAAAATACGGTAATCCTCACTGACAGTGTAGCTTCTGTAGCTCAATGTGTCTAGAAATGTAGCTCAAAGCCAAAATTGTCTACCACACAACGCACATCAACTGTTGAGATAAACAGGAGGAGGATGTGAAGAATGCATAACAGTATATTTAGAGAGGAACAGATTCTGAATTACTGCTTCATTTCTCCGATTTTGAAAAGGCTGACAACACACTTATGTGAAGGAACCAGACACAAGTGAGTTAGTGTTTTATTTACAGGCTATATCGAGGATGTGTGAATGAAAATATTGTTTTGCTGCCTACAACTATCTTGTTTACACCTTTTTGGGAAGAGGAGCGCTGCTAAAGTGGGTACATGAACGGTTATTGTAAACATGATTCATTTGGTAACCTCGATATGCATTTATCATTATATACCAACATGTTGCGTGTTGGATTAATATATCATCATGTGAGACTATGTATGATACAGTTTGCAGATGCACAATAAAGTTAACGTGCAGCATTTTTATGGGCTTAAAGAAAACCTCTGACCCCTCCATAAGAAACTGGTAAAAAGCTTTCTAGTCTGAAACACTCAATCTCAGAAACAGACAGTGTGAAAAATAAAAAAGACAGGATCCTGGAGGCAGAGGCATTTGCTCTTATTGTTTGCACTTTGCTGAGTTGCAGTCCAATTAAATGTTGTATTAACGGAATTAGGTGGGATTGACAGACCATTTCTATTTATATTTTATTTTATTTGACAAAGCACATTAATGAACATCATTATAAAGAAATACAACATATAAGATGTTTAGCAAGAATGCTCAAATCCAGCTGTAGTCCCAACACATGTAAAGCAAAAATTACAAATGGTAATATACTACTATACAAATAATACTAATCTACAGTGCTCAAGTGGATAGGTGGTGCTAAAAATAAAAGGTGGGGCTTTAAAATGACCATCTTTACTTTCTACAAGTAGAGAGGTGGTGCTTTAAAATCAGACTTCTTTTTGTTGCTGTTTTATGAACATATTCACACACACAACGCATACAACTCGTACGCAAATGCATGCACACACACACAGAATCAATTGATGCTCATAGACTTGATGTGTCTTGAGCGATTTTTTAAGATGAGTCTTTAATGTGGGGTAAGTTGCAGTCGGTAAGTTGTTCCAAAGGTCACTGCCCTTAACTGAAAATACCGTTTGTCCAGATGTTGTGCGTCCATAAGGCATAAGGCACAGGATGTATGAACAAGATGCATGGTTCTCTGTGTTTGGCTTCACCAGTGGTAGGCATGATGTTGAATACAATTTGTCAGTCAACTTACTACTACTACTTAGTGAACAGCAGTGTCCTCACTGCTCACATCAAACAGAGCAGCAGGGCTCCATTGGTATAGGGCTCCGCCTGTGCTAATAAAACTGTGGTCACCATATCATAACCTTCGTTCTATCTCACACAGGCTCCGCCCTCTACTGGACTCAATGGGTACAGTGGGTGGAGTCTGATGACTGTCGGCCCAGCCGCGAAAAGTCACAGTCCACCCCATCAACAGGGGCGTCTCCAGACTTGGAAACATTGGGGGCTTCGCCCAGCCCAGAAATCTTTCATATTATCTTTGCAACTTTGTTATGCGGCTTGTAAAACTTAACCTGATACCTACTTTACCTATAAGTCATTGAGCTACATTTTCATTATTAAATATAATAGGCCATATAAATACTACTGATCATAATTAACACTGATGATATTAATTGGGAGGGAGGAGGGAGTCTGGGGGTCCTCCCCATTAAAAATTTGTGCTTTAAACATTCATTTCCTGCATTCTGTCAAATTCTTTGGATCGTTTGTTCATTTGGACCAGCATCATCTCCAGAACCAGAGTCGAGTGTGTTATTGGCACCACTACTGCCACTGGCCGGAATGGGGGCTTGCTCAGCAGCAGCTGAAGTGGTTGGTGGTTTGTCACTGGATTCAATGTCTTTGTTGAAGAAAAAATTTCTTCCTTGAAGATCTTTTGAGAAGAATCAGTCTGGAAGGCCTGTGAGGGGTACCGTCCCTCCGATCAGAGACGCATCCATAAACAAAGACACGTATGCTATTTAAGATTCAGTGGGTGAGTAGATGCATGTTGTTGGAAGAGGTAGTACCCACAGAGTCCAGTAGACGGTGAAGCCTGTGTGCGATAGAAGCGGGAAGCCGAATGGACAGAAATTTGAAATATGTTGTTCCTAATAACCTAAGAAAATAGGGGTGGGAATCTCTGGGCACCTCACAATTTGATACGATTACGATTCAGAGGGCTGAATCATTTTTTTCTATACAGGATCCCTGAATAATTACTAAGCATTTAATTTGCGCATTAAAATCCAAAAGAAACATCTCATAATTAGCTTAAAAGGACTAGTTTGCATCCCTAATTTACTTCATTAACCCTGCGAATACAGTGGAACACTGGTCTCTGTTGTGTGTGCTCCACACACGGTCCGGGTGCTGCACTTCCATGGGTTCCGCCTCTGACAACAATTACATTATCAATTAACATTTGTTAATCGATTCATAATCTTCCATGGCCGCATGGCGATGCACCTCAGAATCGACTAATTCTTCCACCCCTATAAGAGAATGACTCTTTTGTGGGATAAAGCAACTTGAGAGACTAAACCTGATCATGTGGAACTGGGATAGTTAAAAATGAATCTCCAAAAGGGAGAAATGTATGATCACAATAATACATGGATGGTTAGTTTTTTCACTCTTGGAAAGACCCATATCTAATTGGAAACAGTATGATGAAGAATTGGGTCAAAGAAATGACAGAAGAAACAAATTGCCCTGAAATGAGACATTTAACTTGTCAGGGGGAACCCAGGAAAGCTACTAACAAAGTATCTTTGTCTGAAGACATGAGGAACGTGATGAGGAAGTGAAAGACAGTGTAAACAAATAAAGCTTCATTAGTAACTAACTTCTTTATCATCTATAAAGGGACTTTTTATAGCTGCCCTCCTCAGATCAAGTCACATAAAATAACATAAAATGTATATTTCATGGCACGAATGCATTATGTGCACAAATGCACCTTAGGGCGCCAAGTATCACTTTCCGTACTATGTACTGAATTTCTTGCAACAAAATGAAGAAAATGAAGAGGTAGTGATTAGAATATAATTACCATATCATTATCATATTAATTTGCAACACTTGGGCATAATGCACTTTGATGACACTTGCATTTGGTTACATTTTCTGCCATTTTGTGCAAAAGTACTGTATCCGAAGAATTTGACACTTGGCACCTCAAAACCTGGTTCTCCATACAGCAGAGACGACTGTCCATTTCGGACTGAGGCCATAGTGATATTCCAAATTTGTCTGATATGTTTCATATAATTTGATATTGATAATTATCACTATGAATGTCAAATCACTATTTCTTTCAAGTTTAATGGCTGTGTTTTGCTACTGAGTGAAAGTTGAAGAAACCAGATGGTTAATTGTGTTTTTAAACTATTATTTAAGATCAGAACATGACAAACACTTGCCAAACAGTGGATCACTTTACAAATCTGAGGTAGAATATTCAAATGACAAAATCTTATTCAAAAAAGCATGAATAAAATTAAGTACATTTTTTCTCAGTCCCTTCATTTGTGATTCAAATTAATTAAATTAATCATTTATTGAACATTTATTATATTGTTATTGGGAAGAATAAAGTTAACCCACATATACCTCATTGTGAACAGTTGACCACTTTCTCTATATCTTTGCTCCAAGGTAGTTCTGGTTAAAACTTCCCAGAGTAAGGTATGTGGATTAAAATATATAGCCTAAGTTTTGTGCAAATAAGATTACATTCACACAACACATTACCTTTAAAGCAATGTGAATGTTTTTCCTTTTTGTTAGGATGAAGATGAAGTATTTCTGCTTGTTAAAGCTATTAAATGACATTTTAGCTGTATACACTCATTTGGCTGTGTGAGCATGTCCACAGTTTTCCCAAGGGCCACACAGGTTAGTAATATGTAGTGTAGGCATAATTATATACTCCTTGACAAAATAAGTTGTGCCTATTGGAAGTAAACGTCTCTATGCATCTATGTGTATATAGCATTCATATTAGTGTCCATATGTGCAAGTCCACATATAGGACTGCGTGTGTATGCGTGTGCACATAAATGTATGTGTCTTTATGGCTTTGTCTATTGGTCGGAAGCAAGCAAGGCCCCATCCTCTCTTCCTTGTTGCATCTGACATGACAGCTTCTGGCCTTTTTAGATCAAAGGTCACTGAAATTTGCTGTCAACAGAGAGCGAACAAAAGACAGCGAATGAGTGGCAGTGAATAAAAGAGTTACACACTGAAGGAGAGAGTATAAGACAGAAACTAAAGGTGGGAACAAGAGGGAAAAAAAGACAGAATGAAGAATAAAAAACAGCACCAAATAACATTACGACAGAGAACTAAAGAGAGGGATGAGTGAAAGAGCATAGCTATCTTTTTTTTCATGTTATCAGCTAGAATGCAACAGTTGCAATGCAATGTTCAACTTCAACCCCAGTCTTTAAATAGACAGACTAAAAGTTAAGCATTTATAGATGCAGTTAAAAAGCTAGCACAAGTTCAGAGGCAGAAGCAATAACACAAGTCTGTTGTAACATTATTGATGGGAAAACATGTGGCAATATATTGATGGTACATCAAAAGACTGGAGAAGCATTGACTCCGTACAAAAGAGTGCTTTTAAATGGTTGTGTTTGTAACGGGGTCTTTGCCTTTTACAGAATCAGGAAAAACCTCATCTGTGCAGCTACTGATGGGGACAGAAAATTATACACACTACACAAGCTGATATCTTTAATTAACTGTGGAATATTTTACGTTCTTTTGGCTCTAATTGAGACCCTGTAGATTAATCTTGGGGAACGTGTGCACACACATGAACAATGGTCTATGATGTTTTCATTCATTGAAACTGTACTATAGCATACATTTATTGTTAGTTCACTTTCAACAACATTATCATTGCAGCGTTTATTTAGTAACAAAGTCGGTCTCACATTACCTGTCAGATTTTTAGGCTGTTAGATAAACAGTAGGCTCAGCCTAAACCCAAAATATAGCGTTGGCGTTAAAACAAATATAACCTACCACAAACAAATGCTCAGTTAGTGGTCATTTTTGTGATGCTAGGCCCGACAGCTGACCGCAGATTGTCAAAGTGTCCCAGATTCATGGTAAAATAAGCCTTGCACCAACCATCATCCACGTGAAGCTTACACCCCGTGATTGTTCTGAGCCATCCATGTGTTTGTATCAGCTTATCAATTGGTTTTAGCTAGCTAGCTGTACTATAATTTGTGCAACTGCTGTGACTAACTGCTAAACTGTGCAAATTCTTCTTCTGTTTTTTTTCTTCTTTTCTTACACTAGACTTTTACCTACGGATGTAGGACACAAGTTGCAGTTGTTAACGCACTTTACAACTACATTTTAGTTGTAAACCATTTATTATAAACCAATTCTTCAATATTTATGTACTGCTTATAAATGCTAAATAGAGGGACTTACAGGATAATTTAGTAATTTTCAAATCACAAATTTTGGTAGGTACAAAAAGCTCTGGAATCTGTACAGTAGACGGCTTCAGCTGGCATCAACTGGTTGCAACGTATTCTGCTTCTAATTACACAAAGGTTGCTGCAACGTATTCTCTTCTTTTTGCCACCGACAGGATGAGACTGCTATTCGAGGTGTCTGACAACATCATGGAAAAGGATCACCACGAGTAACACCTAGCACCTCGTCTTTAACCAGAAACAGAAATCTCAACCACTTTTTCACAATTCTCTGTCATCTCATGAGCGGTGAATTGTTGCAGGAAGATGCCGGTGGAAACGTGAATCAGTGTTGAAGTGGGAAGTGTTTTGTGTTGGAAATAAAGTCTTGTTAGCAGTTTCTCTATATAGACAGCTGAGTCTGAGCCTGTTGGTGGCTACTTGGAGGCTGTTGGAGCTACTAGTCATTTTGACTCCAAAATATATGAGAGGGCCCTGGTTTAAAAATACAGAGATTGTCCTTTAAAGTAAATTGTTACAGACACATTTACATTATAGTTGCAATGAATTTCAGGAATGCACCTCACCAGGGAAAATTCAATTTGTCTGCTCAAGATATAGTCATTACGACCCTGCAACCTTATAAGAAATTCTACTCCAATTTCCATGTTCTTGGGTTGCAGCCAGAATGATCCAAATAAAGAATTAAGAAAACATCTGTTGCGTGTCCCACTGTCAGGCCAGTGTCATTACATGCTTATTAGTTCATTTATAACTAACGAAAATACACGGCTAGTCCACTGGCAGGGACATCAAAGTACAAACCCAGTTATCCTCCATTCTCTAGAGATGGATCTCAGCTTCTCTGATTAAGTCCCAATTTGGCAGAGAAATCTTCCTTTACTTGATCTGTGTCTCTCAAATGACCCGTTTCCGTCCCAATGGACGTGTCCTCTGTGAGAAAATGTCTTGTGCTCCTCTGCGAAGATTTCATGCAATTTAGTCACATTTGATGATGCGTTTGAGCAAAATGTCCTGCCATACTGGAGGTTGTTGGACTTTTAATACATCTATTGAACAAAGTTTTTAGAGTATGCGGTGCTTTTGGCATGACCTTATAAGTTGGCTTATATTGACTTTTAAAAGTTAGATCAGTACGAATATATTTAGTTTTGATGTAGAAGAAATGTCAGTCTGCTGGATAAAGGATTTGGAGTAAACAACACTCGCAAGGGAGACGATAGAGTATGACCTTTCTATGTGAAGGTGTGGTTGTATGTGTGTTCTATACCTTTCACTTACAAGGTCATAGTTTCAATCTCTATTGAAAAACTATATAATATTTCAATGGTAGCCTCTTTATGTAGATGTACACATTTGAATATATTTTAAGTACAGAATATAGTTTTTGTTTTATCAGATCTAGAAGGAAAATATAAACAAGAGAAGCCCTTTCAGATAAAATGTTCTTGATATTGCACCATTAATAAAGACACATAATATTCATTTTCTTAGCTGTTTCTAACTTTTCTGTAGTACCAGCTGGAATTCCGCCCCAACATGATGCATCATTCTCTCATTAAATCATCCTCGCAAATTGATCATGAAAAAGTGGTGATGGATGGATACCTTTGGATGATGTAAGAATGTCTTCAAATGGAGTGTAGCATTAACTTAGGCTTGCATTAGCTGATTGGCATCAGCTGTTTTATTCATGGTTCACAATCACTGGCTCATTCAGCTGCTTAGCTACCAGCTGGCAACATCCAATTACATTCACGTAGGTAGGGGCCAAATATAACCTGATAATTCTCACTTTGCTTGATACGCTCATCGCTCATAACACCTTTGCTGCTTACTCTCTCTCCACAACCACGACCGTGTCTTTATGTGATAAATGTTTGGTATTGTTGACTTTACTAAGATTTAGTATTCATGTATGAATTTTAGGTCGCTCATCAGAATTCCTTTGCTACTTTTAAAGCTGCATAAAAAGTGGAGCCTTTTCTACCTAATCTAACCATTTAACCATTAACTGTAATGAACACATAATGAATTAATGCCAGGCAGGACTGAAGGGTTGTGAAGCCCATCAACAACATGCACTGAGGGTCATTGCTGCACTGGTAAAACCCAGAAGTGCAAGTTGGCTGGTTTTCAGTACATTACCTGCAAAAGATACTTTCAAGATTGTTTGTTGTCACTGGGTGAGCATTATAACCCTTTAGAGCTTGAAACCTGTAAAAACCAAAACATTTTTTTTCCATTTACATCTCATCTTAAGTAGATTTAACAGAAAATAATTTGATGGTCAGGGCCTCATCTGGATTCCTTTGGTCAGTTAGACCTTATGTTCTGCCTACCATTATAGAAAGCCATCTCATTTGCATACCTGTAGACAAAATGACAGACACCTGGCTATTTCTAAATTCATCAGCTGAACAGAACTTTAAAAAAAAAAAAAAAGCTAGCAAAGTGTTCACTGGTGAGTTTAAGATAATGTGCAATGAATGTCTGTTTTTTTCCCTCTCAAATTAAATGTATGACATTTTGAAAAGAACCATTTTTCATCTGTGCAACACTATCCAGCCAAATGACACTACCTGGAGACAAAAACGATGGCCTGCGAGCTTGAGTCATGTTGAAATCAGCTTCACATTCCACATTGTCCTGTCCTGCTCCCATATCATATCCAGGCTCTTTCTAAAAGAATGTCTTTGGGGCTTCTTCTCTGTAAATGTCATCCTACTTCAGACGTCACTCTGAAAATGTCACCCCGCTACCCTTTTCATTAGCTCACCAGCTCTCTTCTCGATTATACACCATTTTCCATTAGAGGGATCACACACCCAGGGCAAGGCTCTTCTCGAGCTGGACGTACTGAAATGTGATTCTAAGACTGAACGGAGGGCTGTTCTTGATGTTCTGGCACGCGGATGTTATGGTTTGATGTTGTTTGCTCAGCCGTGATCACCTGTTATTGAAGTTTCTCCGCCGCTTCCCATACTGCATGGCTGCAGAGCCGTCAATCATGTCTGGAGCAGAAGAAGAAAGCAGCAATTTAGGTGTTTTTGCTTCCTTAAAGTGAAAGCTTTGAAGGATACAGTTTGTGTTGGTTGACCTTTTTGGTATCTGGACATTTAAAATATGGTGATGGCGCAGTGGATAAGACACATACCTTTGGTGTGAGAGACCCAGAAATGATGATATTTTTTTTGAAGTTCCTTCCTGAAAACGTCATATTGGGGTCACAAACAGTGAAAAGCTGTTTTCAATAACCGCCACACAATACAAAAGTATTCTAAGTAAGAAAAATTATGTAAACTTTATAATTATAATAAATTATAATATTATAATTATAATAAATTTAATAATTTTAAACTCACATTCAGCAAAATGCAAAATATTGTGTGGACAAAATGAAAATCAGTCAATAACTTTTTAGTCAGAAGAGCTGAAGTTTTATATTTCAACGCCTGATCAAAATACTATTAAAACTGGTATTGAAAATGCAAAACTACCAAACACACATATTCTGGATGTACTTTTTTGTAACGTTCGGTAAACACTATAGTGCCCAGCTGTTTAAAAAAAATTCTGAGCCTTTTGTGAACATGAAGCTTTATATCTATGACCCTTTTTAAAGATTTACATCTGCAGTAGGAACCAGAGGGTTTGGGGCTCAGGGTCACAGAAAAGGCAGGGAAGTCGGTGAGAGACACAAACTAATGAGGGCCAGTAATTATCAAACAAGGAACACGCCCTCCCCATACACATTTGCACCTTTATCATGCAGCAATTGGCTACGTGTGCAGAGGTGAGAAGCACATCAATATGAAGGCTTTCAAGGATTGACTGTCTGAAGTATGCGCTGTCCACATTTATACATTAATCAGGTCCATCTCTCTAATGACACGTTTGTTTGAGAAATAAAACACTGCACACGCACGCACGCACGCACGCACGCACACACACACACACACACACTTAAAAACTGATAGTGGCAAAAGCTTTTTAGGCAATTTTCATCAAAAATGATTGTAGCACAAGGAGCCTTATAAATGTAAAGTGGGAAGATCACAGTGAGCAGAACATCTTCCAAAAGGAATCAAAATCACTTCATATGTCCAATATCTTCAGAGTTTTTCATATGTTGGTGCCCCCCCCCCTCCACTCTGTCAATAGAAAACCCATTATTTAATGTCTGCTGTCCATCCAAGTCAGCCCCCTGCTCTCTCTCTCTATATATATGGACCAAGGGTAATATTTGCTAATGAGTTGCTTTGCTGCTGCCATGGTAACAGGCCCACCACCACAGAGTGTGAAGCAGGAGTGGCACCCCTGACACCAACCCATAAAACAAGCCACTCGGGCTGATGATCAACAATGCATAATGCAGTGACATAACCCTCAACCGCCCCCCTCATCTTTCTCTCTGTCTGTCTATCCATTCTTCCATCTCTCACTCTCTTCAACCCCCAGTCATCCATTCCATCTGGTTTAATCACAGCTACTTGGCGGCCCTCTGTGCCCTCCTTAACCCTCCCTATGAGAAGTCATAAAAAAGAGACAAAAGAAAGGCTAATGTGAAAGTTCATTGTAGTTTAAAATGAAAAATGTAGGTTGTCAAGTCTAAAATTAATATGGATACACTGCAAGGTCCAGAATTTAAACCAGCCAAGCAACAGCTATTGAAAGAATTTGTCTCTGGTGGATAATGTAGATCTTTAAGGCAATAACATTAAACCTTGGTTATTTACTATATAATAATTGATAGTTTATTGGTGTGACAAATTATTTTTTACAAGTTATGCTCAATTGCAGAGGTCCACTGTGTATGTTTCTAAGCAGGAGTGAAATCACAATTCGAAATCTCTCTTTCTCGAGTTTACGAGTAGACCCCAAAATATAAGAAATATCTAATTCTGCTGAAAATTTTGGTACAAGATGAGTTAACCTGCATTCATGTGGTGTCAGAATTATTGGCACAAATTTGTTCCCAAATGGGAAAATTCACTTGACTGTCCCCTCAAGTACAAAGAGTTTGGTACACGACTTGCCAAGTTGGCAGACAAAAGTAAATTTTTTTTTTTAAAATGACATATTGCATATAGCATTAACTCTAGTTAAGCAACATTTTAGTACTTTTAGGGAATGTACTCGTGCAGCAACATATCTGGAGGGAAAAAAAATCACTGCTCTTTTTTCTAATTGTTTTAGTGCATTAGAATAGCAAGATCACATAAACAGCAACCCAGATGCTATTCAAAAAACCTCCATGTTGTTTCAACATTAATGCTCATGACCACATCAAAGTCAGCAGAACAGATTCTGGAAATGGGACCATCTGAATGGAGCATTAAACTGTCCTGTGTTGCTGCACCTGCTCTGCAGCAGATGCAGCAAATTAAAGCCAATAATACAATCTGAATTACGTCCACCTGCATGTCAACAGCATTTCCAGCAAAGTTGGCCTAAGATCATTTAGCTGACAGCATAATAAAAAAAACAAAAACAAATGTAATGTCAGGACAAGCTGGCTGGTTAAGCAACAGATACTTGTAATGTGTGTCTTTGGTGGATAATAAAACTGACCAGAGGGTATGAAAAACGTCATTACAAAACTTTGGTTGTATAATAAATAGTGCTTTTTGACTCTGCAATGACAAATGTTAATATGGTTTAGGGGCCCCTTGAGGGTCTGTTGTGGATTTGTTGATCCGATATTTTATTTGTCTCTCTTTGTGGATGTTTTTTTCAATAGCCTAACAGATGTTGTGATCATCTCCGGTGTTTGTGATTTGACTCATTTGACTTGTTGTTGCAGCTTGTGGCTCTAATATGAAATATGTGCTTTTTAATATTATAATTGGATGCCTGACAGCTCTTACAAGACAGTGTTCATTGTGACATTATTCAAACATTTGACTGTGCAGAAAGAAATGTAATGAGATGCTCTGGCGCAGGTTCAATAACTGTCCATTCAGTTATCCGTCCATTAGTGTTGTAGTCAAGACCGCCTGAGCTGAGACCAAGTCGAGTCCAAGACCAGTTCCCTGGATTCAATGGCACGCAATAAAATGTGGAACGAGATCATAGGTACTTCTGAAAGATCCACTTTCCCATTAAAAACACCCACATACAAACACTAAGAGCT
This sequence comes from Lepomis gibbosus, assembly GCA_029875015.1. Classification (NCBI taxonomy): domain Eukaryota; kingdom Metazoa; phylum Chordata; class Actinopteri; order Centrarchiformes; family Centrarchidae; genus Lepomis; species Lepomis gibbosus. The sequence continues at coordinate 27,050 of JAPMOB010232390.1, forward strand.
GAAATCAATGCAAGCATCGCATGGAGGGGTGACAGTCGTTAATGCGAACAACACATGTTTAATTAGAGTTATTTGTTGCATTTGAAGCAATACGTTTTACTTCCAATCAAAGTTTGGATGTTAACAAATAAATCAGACAATGCAAAAGCCAGTCGAGTCTGAGACGAGACCAAGACCATCAAAAAGTGGTCGTAAGACCAGTCTTAAGACCAAGACCGGTCTCGAGTACTACAATACGACCGTCCATGAAAGTATATGAAATATTTTATCATTGATAAAATCACTGAGATTAGTCCATTTTGAAGTGTCCTGTGTTAAAACTGGCATACAAATGTATCTAGTCTGTGCATGCATTGGTATTTATTCATGTATGCTTTATTGCAGCACGTGAGATATTTAGATAGCATAATTTATCACACCCAAATTCCCTGTCTGGTGCTTTAATGCAGAGCTTAAGTATGATTTGCCCACAGCTACAGGTTTCAGTGTCAGCTCACCAGCTAACCCGCAGAGACCATCTATCTAATTACACAAAGGTTGCCCTGACGCCCTTCTTGCCACGGCGTGACCAGATGACACCCCTCTCTCTCCCATCTGTCCAAGCCGTGCAAAGCAGAAGCGGCACAGATTGTGACTCTTGTGTGACTTCACAGGCACAGCGGGCCATGATGCTCTCTCAAGCCTCAGCGGTCCTACGTCCCATATGACCCTTTTTGAATGTGAGAATGCAGTGATTGCACGAATGCTCAGTTGGGTATCTCACAATCTGTGATAAATGTATCACCATTTTACCCACTTTGCAGTCAAGAAATGACTTCACACTTTGATATGAAGTTGTGACATGGCTTGCTCAGTGTGACCAGACCACATTTGCTTTTTTAAGTCAAACCAACAAACCTATGTCTCACGTATTTGTATACATGAACCTGAGAGAGCCAAAACCAGTGAAAATGCTTACTTGTCTCAGTGATTGAGCCCTGACACCCACTGCACCAGGGGTTGCACGCGATTTTTGCACAAAATGCAAATGGGAAATTCATGAAACTAGTAGTCTATTGCATCGCCCTATCCATGCTACAAACCTCTGTGAAGCTAGGAGGCTCAGCTAGAAGCTCCAACCACTTTTATCCACACCAAACACACATCAAACACCAAGCATCTAAATGAGCTTATATCACAACATAAATCACCCTGTGAGCACTGTACATGGCTGGAGTTATAAGCATCCAGTTATCTCTAATCACAACGTATCCTCATGTCCAACCTCTCAGGCCAAAGCTAATCTCCCCCTGAGATAAGCTGCATAGCTCACATCACTCAAATAATGAAACTTACAGAATAATTAGCTGGATAAAAGTAACAAATGCACCAATATATATACAATTACAACCGCTGACTTACTTTTGCAGTTTTTGCCCTTTTCTGTCCAAAAATCAGCTGATCTGTTACTAAAAATATCACAGGACATCTTGATTATTGCACAATACCAGTGTTGGGCAGCAGCGTCGCTGCAAGTAGCGCCGTTACTAGTTTAACTACATTTCTCAGTAGCTTGGTGGTAGCGTCACTATTTTCTCAATCAAATAGCTTTTCAGTAACGAAGCTCTTTCCACACACGCTACATTTTCCCAAGCACTTCTGATGGATCAGTAAGTGACACCACCACCACACACAGACTTGTATGTGCAGCCGGCAGAAGCTCTTCCCTGTGATTGTGACATCACGTACCGATCCTTGGGTTGATGTTTGCGACTTTGCTGCAGGGGAATAAAGACACGTGCGACGGAGTGTCTCTCTCTCTCTTTCTCTGCCATGAATGTTTATGTTGCAATGTTGCCAGAGCACAAAGTCACTTATAAACTATAAAAAATATAGAATTAATAAATAATTAATTAGTTAAATTAATTAATAATATGATAATTAAGTTGCTTTATACAAACAATGGTTCTCCGTTTGTTGCATGAGGAAGTACATTT
>JAPMOB010232401.1:0-32218 GCA_029875015.1 Lepomis gibbosus
AGTTTCAGGGGAGGCTCATTGAATGGAAATGAAACAATATTACATTATAATTGCATTAGTTATCAAAAGAAGATCCCATAGAATAGCCTACATGTGTAAGAGTTACAGTAGTTCTGGGGAACAGTTTTCCCCCATCAGAGTCAGAAACTTATAAATGGCTTAAGACAGACCTTTTTTAAGACTATTGGTGCTGGCTGGGGCAGTCAGAAGTTAAATGTTGAGTGTCTCTGGGATAAGATAGACACTGGATGAAATTTACCACGTAAATTAAACATGTGGTGTGGGGGGGTTCGCCATTTCCCAAGCTTTTTCTGAGGAGAGGCCTGCAGTCTCAGACTTTGAAAACCCCTGCCATAGACTGTATATAAAAAGGTTAGTCCACAACAATTAGCGGTTTGGTGGTTTGTGTGAACAAGGTGGCCTGCGGCCGAGTCAAATTCCCGGCCTGAATTGTGCCAATCCTCCCCTGATGTATGTATTATTATTATGTTCAGGTAGGGGCTGCCATCATAATTGGACTAACAGGAGAGAACAATTATTCCTGTCAGTTCAGAGATATTGCAGATGCTAGCTTGCATCTGCAGTGCTTTGCCCTCATTCAGATATTGATATTGACATTGACCTTTGTATTAAGACTAAAGTGGCATCAACACTTTAATATTGTTCTATATTTAGCCAGATGTGTTGAGATCATTGAGTTTCTTGCAATTAAAAAGGTACATACTGAAGATGGTTTCTTCGTGGTAGAATCTGAAAGTTGGGGCGGCCCTCCACGGTCTCTTAAATAGATTGTGAAAATGTGTGTTTCCTGGGGTGTACACACTTTGATGGCTAAAAGCTTTTACCTGGTTAAAACTTTAAGGTAAAGCAACAGGGATAGAAATGATTATTTTATTATTTTTTCATGATTGAAATCCTTTGAACCACTGTCTTTAGAGAACAGCCAGAAGGATGTCAAATTCCAAAAGCTATTTTAATTATGTGCTTTTTGCTCTAAATTTAATGGCCAACAAACATTGTTTTGTGCTCTCAAAATGCAAGATATTTTGGTCTAATGTAATTTGAAATACTCACTTTTTTCATTTGCGCACTACGATAGAACTTAATTTAATAATTGTTGATTATGTGTTTGTTTTAGGTCAAGCGAAATCCTTCAGATTGTTAAAAAAAGAAAAACTCAAACAACAAATTGAGTTATTTAAATGAGATTTTCACAGAGATAGCACATGTTCTTTCATCTGATATCCATCCGTTTTTTTTCATATATAATATGCATAAAAACTGACATAAATCAGACATAAAAGTGATGTTATGTGCCTACTTAAAAACATTATTAAACCTGTTCAAGGATACTTCAAACAGAACGTACTGGGCTCTCTGCGGGGTATTGGAGGGGTAACTTGAGGGGTGCTTAAGGGCGGATGAAGAGTGGAGGGTGGGAGCCATCAGTGTTAGGGTGTGATCCACCCTGACAGTCCCTGCCTGTGTCTGCAGGCGAGGCCACAATACCAAAAACACCCCAGCTGTCACACTGACAAATTGGAAATGGTAGGAGAGACATCGCACTAATGAGTGAGAGTGTGTGTGTTCCTTAAGGCAGGCTGGACAGAACCAGACACCAGTGGAGGGTTTGGTTGTCTGGGGAAGGTTACAGCTGTTTATATGCCTAGTTTAAATTTATCCTTTTTGTTTGCACGTTTTATATCTTTCTAAAGTTTACCCAGTTTTAACTGACTGAGGGATAAATAAAGAGATAGACCAACATTTCGGTCACCATCATGATATTATCATTATATCCTTATCCCCTTCATTACTATCACCATAACTATAATCATATCTTCATCAGTATCATCACCATATCCAATATTATCTTTAACTTTATTACCAACACCATTGTCATCATCATCACCACCATCACCGTCGTCACATTGTGTGAATCAGCTCCTCCTGGTGAACTCTTGGTTACCATAAATTGTCAGAATAAGATTGTAAAAGTTCATTAATGGCACATGTCTGATAGAGTTCATTTGAATAAACGTGCATCTGACACCATCCTGATTATTTTAGCCCTGCAGAAGCATTGTCTGGGTTCAAGTGTACAAGTTACTTATATATTATAATTATTAATCTGTAAACTGTTATTTGAAGACCTTTGTAATTAGAAAAATCTGAAATCTTTGTTAGATGTTAGCAGCATTAGCCATGCCAAGCCACAGTCTATTTTAGGCATTACATTTAGCTTACAGCTAGGTATTTCATTACCTGTGTAGCCATAAACGTGTTTTCACAGTTTTGCTCCATTTTCACTATGGGCATGCTGTTTTGAGTCTTGCATTAAACTTAGAGCTTGTATGCTACATACTGACTTTCACTTCATTTCTGAAGGGAGTTGGGCTGGATGCTGAATTCATGTTATAACAACTAAAGAGAGCAGTAAAATCATCCATCCTCACCACCGCAGGCATCATCAATTTGAAGCATTAATACAAATGTAATAAAGGCAGCACCATGTAGCATAGGCCAACGAGTTGGTACAAAAATTATGTACATGGGTGACAGTCAACTTCGCCTATCAGAAATAATCAGTATTCATACTATGTAAAAGTAATTAACTTGTATTAAATTCACCTCTGGGAATTTTATAATTCTAGCCAATGAGTTTATTGTCTCAATTCTGGGGGTTGCAACTAAGTAACTTAGTATACCATGGCAAGATGGCTTCATTTGTGTGACCAAAGAAGGCCATAACGTGGATGAATACTTCTCCTGTAAAATCAACTTTGTTCAGCTACTGAGATTGTTGGGAAGTAAAAAGGGAAATATCCAGAACCAATTATATAAAGTTTCCCCTGGTTGTTCAGCGTTGATCCTCGTTGAGCTCTCAGGTCTTCCCGGGTATGTTCGGTCCCATTCGGGCTGCTTGGTGTGGCTGTTATCTTTGCGACCACACAGGGCAGCCTGTTTTTGCCATTAATTTGTCTCTCAAACTCTGTCTGCAGGCAGGAGGATGATAAGATCGTCTTTTACAACGACTTAGTCGGGTGCGAGTGGAAACACAAGGGCAGCATTTCGTCTGAGGTTTAGTTCGAAGTTCGTTACAATCGACACAGACATCGCAGTAGACTGGAACAGGTTTTGTCCAAACTGGTAGCAGCAACTTAGGAGCGCTAGCAAGGTTGGCTATGTCTGCATTCCGTATGTTTGGTCTCAGGCGTCCAACTGAGTTCCGGGCAAGTGGGAAAACAGAGATGGGCTTGCATGCCAGGAAGGCAGCAGGGGCACGAAGTAGAAGAAGGAGCAAGTGAGCCCGGAGTGGAAAAGTTGAATGTCTGTAGCATAGAGCAGTATCAGGAAGAATAGAGTTATCTTTTGATTTCTCTGTTAGGTGGGCAGCGTCCGATACCGATGGTGCAAAACCTTCTCACCTCCCATCACCATACCTCAGTTGTCATAACTGTTCCATTTTCTTTTTCATTAAATTAATAAAAGTTACACATCATGCACCATGATATACCCCACCGAGTAATAACTGATAACCAGATTTAAATGTCAATATGTACATACACACATCTATATTTATATTTCTATATAGGCATAGCAAATGAAATAGTGACATCAAATCTGAGTTCTTGTACCACAGGAATATGTATTCTCCACCCTCATCCCCACCATCACCATCATTGTGAACGAATCTCTCTTCCTAAAGGGTGATATCACACAGGATCTCCCCAGGTCACGTTAAGGTAATTTGCAGAGCTACAGTAAGCCAAAGGTCACAATAAGTCAAACTCATTCTCTCCTCTCTGTCTGTTTATCTGACTAGACTGATGCAGCTGTCTTGATAAGGCTGAACTGTGTGGTCTTCCTCCTATTCAACCCAAGGCAAGAAGATAGTTTCTCTGTCAGATCTAGAAGAGAGAGACAGACTGGCACCTCTTTAGATAGTGTTTTATGTAACGTGACTTGGGCAAGAATTAGAGTTCAACATCCAATAAGATGGTTACACCTGTTTAGGTCAGTAAAAAAACCTTATCAGGTTTGGTTTTGGCACTACACTGTGTATTCACTTTGTGCTACTGTTGCCATTCTCCTCAGCCCAGCTTCAAAAATACCTCCGCTTAAGACGTCATAAGTTTTTCCTGAAACCTTCCTCGGCACTAGAGTTGACTCGCTCATAAAAATTTCCATCTCTATTATAAATTGCCACTATCATCGGCAGGGCTTCATTATAATCATATATGACCTCCATCTCTCCTATCATTGTCATCGTCATCGTCGCCATCATCATCGTCTTCATTCATTATCATCATTATCATCATGAGCATTTTCATCATTATAATCAGTACAACCACCACCATCATCTTTATCATCATTAATGTCACCATCATCATCACCAGCATGCACATATACTGTATGTGTGTATGCTACATAGACACACATGCATACGTTGGTGTTTATATGAGCATACAGGCACAGGAGATACATGTGAATACCAACTTGCTTCAGTATTGTTTTCTTAATTTTAATTGAATATACATTGAATATACATATGCATACAATACACACACACACACACACACACACACACACAAACCCCACAGCACAGGATCAAATATCAAGCGAAGCTTTTCTCTGTATATAACCTAATGTTTTATGAAGCTCCCATCCATTAAAGTAACCCAGGCTGCCATCAATCTTTGCACTTTATCAACAAGCAGTCTCAGATTCTCAAAGTGACGCTCAATTAATTTCTAGGAGGACTATACAGGTTCCTGCTCCACCACTCACAAAATGCCCGTTGTGCACAATTTATGAGATACTTCCATAAAACTGGAAGGTATTATATATCTTTTACACTACACAACACACAGACACACACATATTTCCCAGAGTATGGAATCTGTGTGTTGCCTGTCGTCATAAATATGCAAATCAACTAATGAGAATGTCGTAAAGTAATATGGCAAGGTGTGGAGCAAGCCAAATGGAAATGAGCAGGGGAGGAAAGCAAATTTTGGACGTCATCCATAACCCTCTGTCATGGAAAACAAGGCAGAAACTAGATTTACACACGCATACAAAAAAAAAAAATACATACCGTTACATAAGGTGAAGTTGGAGGCTTATCACATGGAGTAAACATACAAATATGGGCATTTGTGAATAAATAAGTAAATTACTGTACATATCAGGATCACACACTTGGGGTCCTATTTAAACGAGCTATTGCTCACATGATCTACATGGTTGAAATTGCAACTCTTAATTAATCATAGGTATGTTTTGGGAATAGCAGGGATTAAACCTGACATGATTTAATGTTTACCTTGATTTTGGTTACTTTTTAGTTTTTGGTCACGTCCACACCCCTCTCTCACCTTCTCACTTTGTGTTACATACACACCCACCTTCACCCACCCACACACACACATTTCTCTATGCGTTTGCTGATTGTTGTTTGTTGTTTGGCTTAGATTAGATAGTGGTTTAATTACTGAAGTTGTGATTGTTAATCCGTGCTGAACTTTTAAGTTGTTGTTTGTGGTTATTGTGTGTGGTATTATGATAATAGTTGGTTGAGACAGCAAGTGCATGGTCTCACTGTCACACTATTATTACTTAAAATTGTTTATTATTGATAGTTTATGGTATTTTACTTTATGGTACTGTTTTTGCTTTCAACTGATGCTGCTGTTCCTATAAGTAAGAATGTTGACAGACATGTTTCTGGATTGTGAAGATATGATCTTTAGTCTTTAGTCATGTATTAGTGCCGACAGTTGGTCTGCTCATCTGAAAGAGATCATGGCAGTGGACTGTAACAAAACAATGGACGGATGATGCTGCTGTGCCACACACTGACGTACTTAAAAATGACTGCTCCCAAGCAAGGACATCTCATGAGCTAACTTGTGCCCCAGATTTTATTTTTTTAAATCCTCAATATTGATATCACAAAAAACCTAAAACTTGCTCTTTTGTTCCTCTTTTGCTTGTACTGGGCAGGAATATACCAAATTATGACTCCATAGATTACAGTTGGTGTCACGCCCCCCCTACTGTGATACCTGCACATCTGGGATGTGAGTGTGTGGGTTTTGATTTATTTTTGTCTTTTGGAATGCTTGGTGTCTTTTGGTTTTTGTCTGTCTGTGCTGTGTTTTCTGTTTCATGTCCTGCATGGAGATGGTGGGTGTATCCTGTGACTCCCCTGGTTGTCACTCACAGTCACTGGTCTTAAATCAACACCCACGCACCTGTCTGTCATTACTTCAATCACCTCAGCCTACATAAACCCAGACTAGCCTTCCAATCCCTGCTGTATCATTGTGTGAGTGTGCTCACGTACCAGCCAATACCTGTTCTGCTTTGACAATCTGTTTTTGCTTGCACTACACCACTGTATTTCCCTGTCTCCAGGAACTAACCACCAAGTTCTTTGCTCTGAACCCCATATTACCCAGTTGCCTGCCAAAGGATTCACTGGAACACTTTCCAATACACCAGCATTGCTCTCCGGTCTATCTCACTGCGCCAGCACACCCTTAGGAATCACAGTGTTCATTGTATGTCAATAAATAATGCCCTTTCTTTACTCCTGTCTCCAGTCTACTTTTGGGGACTGGTGAGAAATCTGACAGTTAGCGTGGAACCCATAGATTAATGATCAGCTTTGTGAATGAAGTGTCTATTAGATCATTAGATTAGAACATGGTCCAGCCATGTTGATACCATCATTATGCAGATGACACACAGTTATTCCTGTCCCTTTGAAACTTCAGCCATGTCAAATCACTGGTCAGATGTATTAAATACAAAGCATCTTAATGTCCCACAAGACAGCAATTCTTGTAATTGGTGCTAAGTTCCATATCCATGTCACAAATTAATCAATTCAATTCAGCTCAATTCAATTTTTTTACAGCAGTTGACCTGAACATGTGCACAGGGATGGCTTACACCAATGCACAGGGAGTCACTTTAAAGGTCTACTGTAGCTGCACAGGGCCCATAGATATTTTAAAGCACAGTGGCTATTACCAACTTCCCATAGTAACATAACAATTTGATGTAACATTCATCACCGTTAACAGAACATGACACATCGCTATAATTCTGTTCAAGATCAAGTGTCATTTCAAGGCTATGTCCAGAGTAAGAAGTTTCTTGTTTAAGCAAGTGAGCATTTATTTCTTCTTGGTTGGACTATTTCAACGTCCCCCCACTGCTCTACATCAAAAGACTGTGGGTTGACTACAGCTAATCCAATTCTGCCGCTTCAGTGTCCTGACAAGAAAGAAAAAAATTGATCACATCACAGCTGTTCTCAGACCTCTGCATTGGCTCCCGGTTAGTTTCAGAAGTGATTAAAAATATTGCCTCTTGTCTATAAATTGCTCCACAATACCTCTCTGACCTACTTACATTAAATATGAACATACAGTATCAGACCGTTTACTGTAGGTCTTTTGGCTCAGGCTTCAAGTTGTTTCGAGGGTTCAGTTTAAGTTAGTGAAACAGCTTTTGTTTTTGCTTTTTGCTTTCAGCTGCTGAAATACTTTGCCAGATTGTGTGAGATATACTTCCACATTAACAGTGGCTCTATTAAATTAATTTTCTCTTTTGTTGTATACTGGATTGTTCAAGTTCTTTGTTTTTATGATGTCTGTACATGTGTATATTTTGTAGCATCTGTCATCACATCTGTAAATACCACTGTGGTCAAAGAGTATTATTTGAGGCGTTAGGGGTAAGGGCTATGAAAGGTTCAGCGGTCCCTCCCAAAATTTTCTTTCCAGTCTGTTGTGGGAGATTCCTGGAAGAGAACACCAGCAGATGGCTTTTGATACAGTGGAAGTCACAGGGCTCAGTGTATTCTCATTCCAGCTTTATCCTTAGTGGAGGTTTTGTTTGCTTTGGCCTGTAGTCTCTTGTTTACCAGGCTGCTGCTCTATGCTTCTTAATTCACATTGTGCAGTTGCCTGGGATTATTTGATTTATTGCCATTGTTACTTATGTTGTTTATATTCCAAGCATCTCTGATTATGGGATAGCATATCTAATAAGACTGTAGAAATGTTTAGTCCATATGCATAGCCCCATTCTGGACTGTGTTGTTGTTTGGTTTGATACATTTCTGTTTTTCTATTGCACAATACAAATGTTGACTCCATTGCAAGTCTCTCTTTTGGTATGACTGTATCTTTTTGTAAGTTTTGACGTGGAAACATTTAGCAAAACTAAAAAAACTTGAAAATGTTTTTTAAGGGGAATTACAAGTTGAAAATTTTTAATTGAGCCGTGAGGGGGAAAAAAATCTTCCAAAATCCTACTTTTAATCTCCTGTGGAATTTGACATCAACTGATACAAAAACTTAGAAATAAGTAGAGTTCTAACATGCCTTTTCATCTGTACAGCAGCTTGCAGCAAGCACCAAAAATCTACTAAGTTCAAGATGAGTCTTTAAGATTAACACAAAAAAACAACCAAAATGGTAAATAAAACGAGGCTAAACTATGAATTAGGTTTCCTTCTCTGTAGCCGACAGCTGCTGCCATTCTGAGCTGTCTTTACTAACGGGCTCAGGGGGTTTTCAAGAGCTCTCAGTGTTCCAGGGTGTTCACAGAGCTACAAAACATCACTGCAAACCACCCATGCAATGTCAACCCTACCTCATCCCCGAACAGAGCTGCAGATTGAGCCAGCTGCTGCAGGCACATCAGACAAAGATAACATGGAGGTTTACTGCAGTTTATATACTGTAGCAAAATTATAATTTTCCAAATTAAATGTTTTCCAGGACATCATATTTGGGGTTATTCTGTTGTTTTTCAGGACATTTCAGGAAATGGTGGCCAGGTAAAATGGCTTTATTATTTACTATTATGTGTCTATGTGATTGCTAGGCCCATTTGAACATTTTATTACATTTCAACATATAGATTTATGATGGATGTATATACAGTTTAAGTTCGCCTAAAATCAAGTTAGAAAATGTGTTTATTAGAATTCCAAAGGTGTGATAGCCCATTACACACCAATAATCCAATATATAATTAAAAAGATTGATAAGCCGCAATAACAAACCTTTGCTCATAGTAACTTTTTTTTTCAGTGAGGAAAGACAATGGAAACAGGAGTGCTCTCAGGAAAAAAAGTGTTATACTATGTAACATATTGAAGAGAAAAAAAATGTCTCCAACCATAGCTACAGTGTGGCATAAAAATCCAGTTCCAGACACAAATGGTTGGTTAGCAATAAAAAATGACAGCACAAAAACTACTCCTGAACGTATTTGCACATGATACATAGGAACTCTGCGGAGTCACTAATGTGAAATAAATAAAAAATACATTAGAATATAAACAAACAACAAATATACAACAAAGATAACAAAAACTCATTAAAAGGGACATTATCAACTAATAATGGCTCTCTGAGTGTCAGCCTGTAGGTGTCTCTTTCTGACTGGCTGCATTTGTGAGTTCAGCCTAAGGAGTGTCTACTGCTGACTGGTCCATTCCCAACATCCTGTCTTTTAAAATCCCCAGGTTTTCAGCAGTCCAGTGGCAGCAGTCTGACAACAGCATCCAGGTTCTGCCCCTGGTCCTTTCTTTAGTTTCTCTGTATTAGATCCTTGATATATTGTTAGGCCTGGTGTCCTAGTTGGCTGTCTGTAAGCATTTATGCACATTTTGTTTTATAATGATCCACATTTTGTACATTGTGCTGAAGCTGTAGGGGTGAGCTGCTATTTTCTTTTGTATAATTTTCTTCTGTTCTGCTGTATTCTAGAGAGCCAGGTTTAGAAAATGTCTTTTGGCTTGTTTGTTTGACCTAGGGTTAGTCAGCACTTATTTCAGGAGATAGATCCTTTTTGTTTGTTGTTTGGCCTTGGTGTACCCTGAATTATATTGCTTCAGTTTAGTCATAATTCCACCTTTTGAAGTAATAAATTAGTTCACTTTAATGGCAATTCAGAGTTCACACTTGGGACTAGGGGCCGGGGAGGGAGCAACCATTTAACTTTTTATACTGTGCTCCTACCATCCGAGATGTGGGCATAACATACACACATAAAACCATATACTGTAGGCATAAGAAACAAAAATACACACATGCAACAGCCAATAGCCAAATTAAATAAGGTAATAAAAAAGCCTGACTAAAAAGTTAAATAAAATAAAAGTGAAATGAAGGTCTTAACTGAAGAAAAAATTCCATTATGAAAGAGGACATTTTGGAGTAAAAATAATAAAATAAAGATTGTTTCCAATAACACAGTCCTATGAAAATGTGAATTAAAAAAATCACATTCAATAAAAAATAATTAGGCCACAAAATGTGGCTTAAAGTCTTGGAAGCACCAAGTAAGTGGTCCTTGTCGAAAGTGTTGTGAAACTGCTGTTTCCAAGGTCAAGAATGAACCTTCAAGCTCAATTCACTGGTTTTCTTTATTTCTAAATGTTTTTGTTCATAATTATTTATTTTGCAACATCTTATTTAAAAATTCCACCTAATCCAGTTTTACTTCCAGTACACAATTTGAATAATATGCACTTAAGAATATACACAAGTGCAAACATCACTAAAAAGAGACAGAAACACACAGTGACATTGACAGTCCCAACACACTTGGCTTGGCCACCTGTGTCAGATTTAGAAATGAACAATGATTTCCTCCAGTTGTTTATGTGAATGGACTATAAGGCTTGCAGAGGTAGCTGCAGATGTTGCCTGGTCCTAATTCAAAGAATGAAACCATGGAAGCAATACATGGAAATGATATTAAAAAAAACGAAAGGGCAAGTGAGGTTAAGCCCTTATAATGCCTTACTCTCAGCTTACCAATCAGAACAAATTCTTTGTGAGAGAATTAGAAAAAGAAATCATATAAAGCACATAGCCACAAGCAGCAACGACTGGGGTTATTTCTTATTAATTGATAAGAAGGAAAATGACATGTCCCTATCAACATCCAGCGACTACTGAATTGTACCTGGCAATAATTTTGGTCCAAAAAATTTAAATGTAACCGTTATGCGTCAGTGTCTAGTCAATGTCTGGTACACAAATGTTAACAGGTCTACTTCAAGGGCAATGTGTTTTTAGGTTTTGAAATATTATGCCCTTCCCCCTCATATGCCTTACAGTTGTTGGGTCAGCTGCCTACCCTTTTCAGACCCTTAGCGTCTTTATTTCGAAAAAGCAACTAGCAAGAGAGCTAGTGTGTTATTCAGACCATCAGTGGGAAAGTGAGAAATATACAAAAGTCTATGAGATTATAGGCTAATAATGCTGGGCCCTGCATGCTGCTCAGAGTAATCTCTCTCAGCGTCTCTCCTCTCGCACCGTGCGCACGCAGACGGGTGTGAGGGTGAATTACTGTGGTTACAGGGATGCTCAGTGTCTGTCACTCTGAAACTTCATGACAGCACAGGAGAAGAAAAAGCTGGGTGGTAGATAGACAGCAAACTTTGTAGTAATGATATTGTTTCAAAGTAGTAATTTGAAATATGATATCTGCTCTTGGTATATACCAATATTGAGACCAAACCCACGCCCTAAACCTGAATAGTAAGTAGAATTTGCAACCCAACTCCCCATGGCTTTTAGTGATCCATGGCTTCTGTGAGGTGTATATATATATAACATGATGGGTATTGTGGATTCAGAAAGTTCAAAGGTCAATCTGTGGTTGATTAGATGAACTGTATCCTGCCTCTCCTCAGGCAAAATGTTTTTGGATTTGTGACCAGCCTGGATGACATCCAGCCTATAAAACCTTCTGCTGGTGTGTGTGTGTGTGTTTGTGATAGTGGCTGGTTTTCATATCCGCACGGGCGTTCAACGGTCCCTTAAGTGCTTGTCACGCTCGTGTAGGCACTTACTCAGGCAATCCCAGGGGGAAAGCACTCAAAAACAAACAACCAACAGAAGAGGGGGAAGAAGAGAGACAAAGAAAGAAAAACACAATGCACAAAACAAAGTAGAGCAAATGGAGGAGTAAAGTGACGCTATAAAAGATGCATCATCATCTCGCTTCCGCCCCTCCATCTCCATCATGTTATTTCGCCTGGAGGTCTGCCTGCCTGTCAGTCCCATGAATTCTGATGCCTGTCGGTTTGCAAAAAGCTAGATGAAATAAATGACACCGCTTAATATTCACACTGCGACATTAAATCTGTACAACACTTATATGAGCCTGTGTTGTGTTTCATTTCAACAACTTTATTAGCATCAAGCAAAGTTGCAGTAGATGCCAGTTATTTATAGCCTCCCGACAACCTCAGTCCTGATGCATTAGTCAGTGGGTCATTTTCTGATGCCTATAAATTAGCCATGTTGTTCTTCAAGCCACAGTGTCTCATTCCACAACAGTCAAAGTGATGAATATAAGACTGAGCACGGCAATGAATATAACCTACTGTTTGCTTGCAGTTCTGTCTTCAGTGTTAAACTAGGCTAAACATGTCCTAGACCCATACCCCCCTGCCTGCTTGAAAGGCGGCTTGGAAAACCTGGTTGCTTGCTATAAATCAACAATTGTTCCTTTACCAATTGATCACTGAACACACTACTTTTGACATAGCTATAAGGGAAAATTGATTTATCTTATTGTGGAGAGACTAGATATACTTTATTAATCCCGCAAGGGGAAACTGAATATTGCATCTTTGCATATCTGTGAATATGTGGATTATTATTTATAACTGCATACTAACTTCTACACCAAGTGCTCAAGCTGTAAAGACCAGTGTTACTTAACAAGTTACTTTAATATTATTAATTTCCCCATGCAGTAACTAGAAGTGTAAGGGATTTCCAAAACAGTAATATAATAACAGTTACTAATCCAAGTAACGCTGCGTTACCAGAACACAATTAGTTGTTTTTTTTATCCTACATTGCCATCTTATGATGATGTGTATGTGTGATTGCTTGGCAGGTCAAGGGAAGTCAGCTGCTAGCCAAAAAGCTAAAAGAAAAATGGAGAACGGGGGAGGTAGGTGTTCTTTGAACAGCTGGAACTTGCCTATACCAATAGCATCTGGTTTGAGAGGCTGCATTGTGTTCAGTTTAGTTCAGTTTCACAGCTAAAAGGTCGCAGGTTCAAACCCCACTTGCCCCAGCCTTTCTGTGTGGAGTTTGCATGTTCTCCCTGTGTCTGCTTAGGTTCTCTCTGGGTGCTCTATCTTCCTCAACATCCAAAGACCTGCGGACTAAGTTGATTGGTGACCCTAAATTGAGAGTGAGTGGTTGTTTGTCTATGCGTGACCCTGGACTGGCCACCTGTCCAGGGTGTACCCCGCCCTTCGCCCGATATCAGCTGGGATTGGCTCCAGCCCACTGCAACCCTATACGCAGGATAAGCGGTTGACAATAGATGGCTGCTGATTAGGTTGTCCATCACTTTTTGAGAAGGGGAGGAGCAACAAGTAAAATAACTTATTAGAATTCCTGAGTAACTTGCCCACTAACTAAAAGTCATTGCTGTAGTTAGATTTATTTTCTGTTTTAAATATGGCTTATGAACCATTTTTTGAAACTAAGTTTCACATACTGAGATACAGGCAATTTGAATAAATTACCTGTACAACTGGTCTCCACCGTCTTGTTAATTTTATGTTCACTGTGAGGGTTGATATAGTGTATAAAAACAACTCTTCCCATCTGTGCAATGCATTAAAAAAACAACCCAGTGTTTGGACAGGTTTCGCTGCCTTGACACTGGGTCTATTGTAATTGGGTGGGCATTTCCTACACACTTTTGATGAAGCATTTCTTAGGTGCAAAAGGGATGTTTTACACATTAGCACAGTCTTCCTTTAAAGATGTATTAACATACAGTATATCTTGGCCGCAGAGGGGAGCCAAACAAGCTGTAAACACAACACTGGCATAATATCACCATATAAAGTTGATATGGTTGAGCAACATTAGCAGTCCAATATTCTCTCTTTCAGCTCTGGCTTGGTCTACATCAGCTCCTGAGAAAGGTATCTGTAAGGAAAGTATGCCACAATAACTACATCATGATGCCGATTTGTTAAACATATGCTAATATGCTTAGTCAGGTCTGTGGCATTCGGACAGATGAGGGCTCTGTTGGGCAAATTTGTTTCATAGAAAGTACAATGATAGCTGGAATAAAGTAATAATCACAGTTTCTGAACTTAACAGGTAGTGCAACCTCCTCGCTTATTCTTCTCCTAGCAATCTCCTGTTTTTGTACAGTGAAGGTAAATCAATTCACTTATCTAAAAAATTACAATTCAAAAGATAATTTAATAATAAAAATTAACTCAATTCCATTCATTTAGCTTTATTGGCATAACTGTGAAACAATATTGCCAAAGCATCATTACATACAACATAACAACAATCAACCTCATACATGTCATTACAGAATTAAAGCGTAAAGTAATCAAAGCATATGTGTTTGTGTTAAAAAAAGAAATGTATTTTAAAAAATAAAATTAAATAAATAAATAAAACAGTGTGTGTGTTTTCAAAAAACAAACTCTAACCGTTTGCAGGTAAACGACTCAGTGCCTGAGCAGAATCCGGTGCGACTGCAGGAGTATATTTGTCTTAAAGCTCCAGTGCTGCTCCTGCTTTGTTGTCCAGAGCTCCCTGTTGCTCAGTATCCGTCAGTTGGCGGGCAGTGACTCTGTCCCTGTTGTGAGTAGAATATTTTACTTGTGCAATGACGCAGGGTTAGGGTTATTTGCGCCGTCCGGAGGGAATTTGAGGCTATTCGCGTCTTTGCATTGACTTTGTTTGTAATTTAGCTGTAACTTCTTTCCTTACACCCGGTGCTGTAAACGCCCACTGCTCAATGGCATATGGCAGCTTTTACTTATCTTAGGGAAAAAAAAGTGATATGGAGCACTGAATTTGAATTTCTGTTAATCAGACCACCAAGAAGATCCACTTTTCAACGCACTGTGTAACCCTTTAGTGTAATTACTGGATGTGCAGGGCTCTGCGGTCATATTAACAGTCTAGTTAGACTTTCAAAATAAAACATGTGGTCAACATTTTAAAAGGCTAGCAGTTTGTTAAGTTAGGCACCAAAACTACTGACATTACAGTTTGCTCTTGGTTTGTAAAATATGACTCTCTGCTGCTAGGAGACTTGTCCATATTAGTGACTGGTCATCTGCTGTTAAGACCACCTATTATGTGAACGTGCTCATGCCTCCATTGGGGAAACCCTGGGTTGACTTACCGAGCTGATAACCAGCATCGTGTAACCACTAATCCTGATCACGGTTGTTAGTGTTAGTGAAGCCTGTCGGGCATTGTCACGATATATGACACAGAAACATCACTTGGCAATAAAGCTGATTCTGATGAAAAATAATAACTCAAACAGGAAACATATAACACCAGTGCTACTGAGCTTAATGGCAGTTCAAGAGTCAATAGACACTGATGAACTTAGTGCGGCATAAAAAGACTGATAAATTGATTATGACTGACCAAAGCTTAAATCTTTAATAACAGCCAAACAAGAGTTTAAGAGACCAAAACTACAAAATACAAAATAAATTAATTAATAAATTAAAATTTAAATACGTATTTTTTTCTCAACCAACTTCTTTATGAGCGGTCTAAACATGTGATAATAGAAAAGACTTTTACTGTCTGATTGTCTTTTTGGAAAAGTCAAAATGACTCTGTCAACCTGTGTTGGTTTTACCGCTCACCACATCAATGTGTGTCAGCCGGATCCACTGGAGCAGTAGAAACCGGAGAACCAGGTGTGGTGGTACCGCAATGGTACTGCTCTCCACTTCCTCAGGCACAGGTAGACCTATGAGGAAGATTTAGTAAATTGGCATGTTCATACATTGAGTGTTGCTTGAGGTGAATAAATGTTTACTTATTGTTGATGTAGGCCTAAACTTATCAGCACTGTCAGTTTCTTGGATGGTACCAACGATGGAGGTAGAGGTGGAGGCTGATGGACCTGCTATGAAATAATAAAAATAAATAAATAAATTGACTAAATTGAAATGACTTGTTCTCTTTGCTTAAATATGGAGGAACTTATAATGTAAGACAATCTGCAAGAATTTGATGTTGTCTCCTTTTAAAAAGTGACTTTAGATAAGATGTATTTTCAACACTGGAAGCTTTGGAGGAGGCTCCAGAATCAGTCATTTAAAACAGCTACTACACACTCCCTACCTGACAGATTTCATTTATAATCAAAGGACAAGGCATCTTTATAGGTTTGACTCAAACACAACTTACCAGCAGCAGTGTCAGATTATTTATTTATTTATTTATTATTTATTTAACAACGACAATGCACAATATATGTACTGTACCAGATTTAGCTAAAGGCTAATTCCCATCTGCAGTATTGGGTGACATGACCGTGTTCAAACCTGGCCTATCTGTTTTTGTTGTGTTAAATGCTTTATAACAGCTCAGCCCCAAAGACAATGTTAGATAGAAAAAAGAAAGGCTAGTGGTTTATATTGAAGACCCATGTCCTAATAAGACCATTAACTTAATCAACTGACTGTAATAATATGATTTAATCCTTTACTATGGTATAATACTAGTACTATACCAATTTTTTTGCAGTTTATACAAGTTGTGATGCTAATAGTGGTTAGCATGTTGGCAAGCTATAGCGTTAACATAGTTGATACCAGCGCAGCTAACTAAGGCTCCTGCAGTCATGTAAGTGACCTTTAGTTCAGATTATCTAAAAATACAGGATGGGAAAACGGAGCTTGTGGGCTTACGTACCTTTATCTTCTTGTGTCCTCTCTTCTTCGAGGCGCTTCTGTTGTCTTTTTACATACATACGAGAAATATTTTCTTCTCTTGTCCGACATCCAGCCTGACGGACCTAGCAGAACAAGTGATGTCGGTGATGTCACAGGGTCACAGGTAACAGCTGATTTTCCATAGCATAACTAAATTAAATAACCAATGCTTATGATGGTGTGAACTATAGAGAGCTGTCTTTCATTTTATTTTATTATTTTACGTTTCTTTTTTCAGTGATTTTTTTTTACAAACCCTAGCAAGCAGTGACTGTAGGGGGCCCTCTGCTGGCCACGGGGCCCTATGCCACCACAAAGCTCGCTTAGTGGCTGGGTCGGCTCTGAGCCAGATAGCGGAAAGATATCCTGTGTATGTTGAACTGGCTTCGTGGTACAGGAAAACAAGCTGGGACACAGATCTAAAATACACAATCAAACCAAACCCTGACAATAACTTAAGTTAGATATTTAAAATACGTACATTATGTAGCTTAGCTTAAGCTAACAAGACATCAATGTTGACAAATGGAAACACCGGCCTCTTGGGTAATAGTCTGGCGTTTGTTTGAAGCACCCATCGTCCCTACATTAGGTTGGCATTCTATACTACATGGACTGACGCTGACCTCACATCTACTGTTTATATGTTCAAAAAACATGTTAAAGGGCAACCATGTGCCTGGAGCAGATCGGGAGCAGATGATCGTGTGAAGGACATCCGTGCACATCTGCCATCAGCTCGGCACGAAAGTAGAAAAAGGCAGAGGAAAAGGAGCAGTGTGAAGCCTGAGATTTTTGCTCACAGGGATTACTGTCACATACAGCGTGTTAACCTCATTATTGGAAACTGTGGCCATGTTTTATATGAACATCTAACATTGTAACATTATATGTATGACAGAAAATAAGCAAGAGCATAATAGGTCTCCTTTAAACAATGATACATTTTTCAGCATTAAAAAAAAAAAGTTCTTTCCATGATATCCACCAGTGTTTAAATGTGCTGTCTAATATTTGACTATACTCTTCTGTCTTTTCCTGTTACTTGCCATTCGAATAGAGTAGAGTTTGAATTTTGTGAAATTCAGTGTTTTAAGGCTGGGTTTCTGATCATTTGTGTTATTTTAAATGCCACTGTATTTCTGATTTAGGTCCCCCTTTTAAACTGTGAAACTGAACTCTGATACTATGTCACTGTGACTGCACATGCTGAACGTATGGATCAGCGGTGTAGAAATTTAATATGTTGAAGGACCAGGCAGGCACACATAGACATCAAAAGGGGCTTCAGCACCTGCCCTTTTTCTTCCTATAGAGAAAGTGCCCTTTTTTCTGGGATGCTTGTTTTGTTGTTGTTTTTAAAATAAATGAATATACAGTATTTTTATTCCTGTTTGCAACAGATTATCTGTCAAACCAATATATTTGTTGAGAAAAAAATCTAAATAAGCTATCAGGTCGGAAGATGAGACTTGCCCCTCTCTCTCCCTCTCTCTCTCCCTCCCTCTTTCCCTCTCGCTCACTCCTCCTCTCACTGCCCAATCAGAGCGCAGCACACAGACAGACAGCAGCTCCTCCAGCTTCTCTCCCAGCAGTGTTTTTCTTGGCTTGTGTGGAGGTGAGTGGTGATGAACAAAAGACTAAACTACCTGTGCCTCGAGTTTCGCTAATTAAACAAAAGACAATACAGGCCTCTGTCTTGCTAACATGACTCATGAGCTGAGCTAATGTAATAAGTTAGCTTAAGTTTAGCTAAGGTAATATCTCATGGCCGTACAACCTAATGTCCTGATGGAGACTCTACAGGTGAGCACAGTAACATTTGTGTAACGTCATCACAGTCGCCACGTTGATATGCAAATTAGGCGTTAACTAATTAAAATGCGCCAATTTGCACACGTTTAATAAGTCACTGCAGGTGAATGGGATAAAGAAAATAACTTAAGCATATCACCACAGAACTTCCCCAGTTAATGGCTTACATCAAGAGTATTTTCCCCTGAAATGTGCTTTGTAAATATGCAGATTAGCTTGTTTTGGTTAATATAGAAGAAATCTAAAGACAGAGGTTAGTAGGCTTAAAACCAACACCATCTACATGTGTATTCTTGAAGTTTTATTTCCATTAGAGTAAAAGAAAAAAAACAAATTATTAACGAAACTGTCATTTATTCTAAATATATACTTGACACTAGTAGCATAGAAAACCTGCATATTGTGGCATAGTTTGCTTTGCTGTCGCTGCTCCTGTGATAAACCTGGTGAATACTAAGGTCCTGGTCTCTGTGTGAACTGATTATTTTGTAGGTAAGTAAAAATGTTGTTAACTTAATATATTTGTCTTCACTTGAGCCCCTGCCCACCAAAATGTCTGTGCACGTCCCTGTGAAGGATTAGTTTCTATAGACATTTTGCACCTCCCTAAGGAGCAAGCTACAAACTTTTCAGAGCCAACTTTCAAACCTTCAAAGGAATACAGAAGATAACAGATATTGAAAAAAGAAAGACAACATCATCAGGACAACATAAATGTCTTATTTACTTCGTGGAATGTAGAAGGTTTAAATTAAAAGTGGTTCAAACGGTCTACACAACATGACCCAGCACATTGTTGCCGTGTCACAATCATTATGCTTTCCGATGTTGTTTTTTGTTCCGGCCAACTAAACTGTGTTCCTTATTTACTGGCTGCAAAGCTGTGGCACAGCAGCTCCACACTGTTAATGCCTGATAATCCCTGCTATCTCTGATAAACACACATCTGCAGCACTGTCCTTGCTGCGAAGACCTTATATCCCCTTAGATCCTATCTCGTTTGATTCTAGGACAATCTGATTGTTTGTTTGCTATGCAACTAAAGCGATGTTAGTGGTCTTGGCTTTGATATTGGTATAAGTATTATTTGACAGCAGAGACTGCAGCAGATTATAAAGATAATCTAATTCTATCATTTTTTTTATTCTACCAGGAAATTGTATTTGAATAAACAGACTGACAAGTTATTAACAATATGTGATGATGGACTCGTGTACGGGACAAACTTTAAATATTTAAATGGAATCAGGTTCCGAGGATGTCATCCACCTCTGATATGACAGATAAAATACAGTTTGCTGATTACATGTTCGTCATGTTTGTTGTAGTACTACAGTGGTTGTTGCATTTTGATGAGATTACAGGATTTTACAATTATAACAAGAGATTTAATTGTTTTTGTTTGTTTGTTTTCTTGGCTTAAAAGGTATATCACTGCATTTTATCCTGCTGATGGGAAGGCCTAATGATGGAGATGTTGTTTGTTCCTTCCATCTGTTCCCCTCTTTGTTCAAGACTTTCGTCCAGACTGAGAAATATCAACAATTAGTGAGCAGACTGTAATTATGTTTTTGGCATATCCAAGGTCCCCAGAGGATGATTCCAAACTTCTCATACTCCCACATCAGGTCAAAACTTCAACTCATCTGGCCCATGAAAAGGATTGTTGAGATGATTTCCAGAGGATGGATCTTAGTGATTTGGATGACCCCTGGCCTTTCCTCTTTTGCTACTATTATACTAGATTTTTAAAAAGTATGCAACAAATATCTTTCTCTAATGTGCAGATTGCCACGTTCACTGAGCACACTGATGTATTCAAGCGCATGAACCCTTTCTCTTTTAGACGCTCCAGCTTTCCCCCAGAGATAACATCAGGACAGACTTTCCATTTTAGCCTCAATTTGGTTAAGGCTTCAAGACTAAATCAACAGTATATTATTTGTTCTGTCTCAACAGTTTCATAATGTGGGGTGTAATGAGCATTGCAGTGTCTAATGGCTGCTTGTAGTGCTTTTTGACTGTAGCAAGGAGAAGCAAGTAATCATAGAACTAAAATTTACTGGAGACAAGTGATACCCTGAAGTACTCTAGGGGTTAAAAATTATCTGGCTACAAGTCACAGGAGCCTTTCAGCCGTGTGTTGATTAGATGTTTGAGGACTGGCGTGGAGCTCTGCTAGGTGCCCAGATTGCCTTCACGCCCATAACACGCCCATACACACAGATACAGACAGACAGAAGGGGAGGGGAAACATGGGAGGAACAAGAAATAACCCCAGGGCCACTGCACTGGTTGTGCAACATGTGTAGAACTGGTGTCTCATTTATAAAACTGAAAACTCCTAAAGGTTGCATACGTACAAAAATATTCTGATTTATAAAACAGTGTGCACACATGTCCTACGCTGATTTCCCTCTATAAATCACAATAAATTAAATTGTGGCGTATGTGAGCGAGCTCGTTGTTTGACCCTTTAAACGCTAGGGGTGTGGGGGGGGATTGATACAGCATAGTATCGCGATATTTTCCATGGCAATATTGTATCGATACATGGAGATCAAGTATCAATCTTTAATTATATGAATTGTACATTAGAATTTTACTTATTGGTACTAAAATAACAAAATCAGTTGCTTTTTCAGTCCACGAGAAAAAGAATTTTGTTTTGGGGACACAATTTGAAGTTGGAAAAAAGGTAATAAATTGCAATATATCTCAGTGTGTTTAAAATCACATTGATATCGTATCGTGACATAAGTATTGTGATAATATCTTATCGTGGGTCCTCTGGTGATTCCCAGCCCTATTAAATAGCCATCATTGCCTATAAATGGTCAGTGAAACGCCCCTTATTAATATTAATACGTACTGACTGCATGAAGAAAAGAAGAAAAAAAATCTCACAGAAAAGCTACAAAGCGGAATTTAACCCAGTGATGTGACACTGATGTTCTTTTTGGTCAAGCTAAAATATGTTGTTTGGTGGGTAAAACGTGCACACGCAACACCTGTGCGCCAGAGCTCCATCGCTTTATAACCTATCTGCAGGAAGGTGCATCCCTCCTGAGTAGTAAAGGCACAGAGGATGACCCAGGTACATCATTTGGATCCCCTCGTTTGAAAAGAGATTAAACCAAATGCATTCCACTTGTGTTTAAACATTTATTTAGGCTACACAAACAATTCACTCACTTAACGAGGCTTCCAATGAGTTAAAAGAAATATGACTTGTTTTATGTGACATAAGCACACTGAAAAATCTACTTAATAAAATAGTTTTATAGTTTTTATAACGTGTTTTTAAAAGCACTGCATCACAGAAACGCGCTGGTGCACAGCGTTTTTCTTGGTAAGGCAACAAACATCTTTTTGCTCAACTGACACACTAAAAACCACATCAATTTAAATGTAATTTGTCCTCCTGTTCACCTTATTTATAAGAATAAATTGCACTGCATGCAAATAATGACTAATATGATTAGTGATTAAACTGTACAATATATTTGAGGCGTTCTTTTGCAGAAACAGATTTCTCTTTTTGTGTTATCTTCAATCTGGTTCTTTTTGTGGGAGCTGCAAACGAAAAAATTATGTTTTTATATTGCACTATGGGGAAAATCAATCAAATGTGTGTTTGTTTATTCAGAAAGGCTTTAAGCCTATTTTACTCATTGGAAATATTTCAATTTGTTCTACACAATATTATCTATTTTAACTGTTTCATCCTTCTTCCATGTGAGTTGCTTTTTCTAATTTCTCTAGTTTATGCACGCATGCCTCAGAGTTTGCGTGGAGGGCCGCACATTCTCCCATCAAGTTTGTTTTATATAGATCACAGCCTTTGCGTGGGAAGTGGCGGACGCATGTTTCCAGCCCCATTTTGTACATACGCACGATTTCTAAATGAGGCCCCTGATCTTCAAAAGAGGAAGGACAGGGCACCGCTTCTTCTGCAACAATGAAGTTAAAGGGACCATTGCCTTGTGTTTTGATTAACACAGTGGGTGGGCAGATTTTTTTATGTGGGCATTGAAACTCCAGGAGAACAGCAGGGAGTTGGCCGGGAAATCAAAAGGGTTGGCAAGCATGGGATACATATTTCATAATAGCAGAATCAGATCATTTATATCATATACCATTTGTATAGTTCATAATACATTATCAGAGTGTTTTCTTACAACGCTGTCTAAACAGTCCAATTGGTCAACATGGCCGTCAAAATGAAGCGGATGGCGCCTCCACCACTTGTGTGTCTCTGGTGTTACGCTTGGGCCACACTTCCTTCATCTCAAGCCATGGAGTCAACAATGGACGAACAGTTTATTACTTTTTACAGTGATGTTGAATGTGGACTGTATTCAATTTTTACTTTTTTACCATGTCTTATTTCATTGTATGTAATGACAGAGATAAGGGATTATTCATAATAATAAACCCACAACCATAACCATCATAATATAAACAGAAATCTACTCACTGTTTTATGAAGACACATCCAGATACTGTGGACAAGGTTTTTTATTTACAGATTCGCAAGTAAACTTGGGTGGACAGCAGGGGGGGGGTTTGCTCTGCTCTCCTGCCGTCCTCTCTTCTCCTTTCCAGCCCTCTCTCCTTCTTTCCTCTGGTCCCATATTCTCTTCTCCCCTCCAGCCATCTCATCTCCTCTCCAGGGGCTTCATTTATAAAACTGTGAGTAGGGTTCAGAAAAATATTCTGATTCATTACAGGATGTTCCACGCCTATTTCTCTTAATAAATCACAGTCAACTTGAAATTTGGCGCACTTATCCCACCCTTTTAACATCCATGAAACAGCCTGAAGTAATATTAATAGACAAATAAAATTCACCCAGTATGAGGTTGAAGTACTTGTTGGGAGGGTTGAAACAAGAGATTATATATTGTTTGGTGGATACAGTGTCAGCATGCGGCCGACACCATGAATGCTGCTGGCTGAGGTCGGACCCTCTCCCAAATAATAAAGAAAGAAGAAGAACATATTTTACCATCACATAGCTCATCCTCTGCTTTTAACCCATCCCTCAAGGGAGCAGTGGGCAGCCACTGCACAGCGCCTGGGGACCAGCTCCAGATAGAAATGCTTAGGACTTCCCTAACATGACAAGGAGAGAACATGTAAACTCCACATAGAAATGCAGGGGCAACCGGGGTTTGAACCTGCAACCTTCTTGCTGTGAGGCATCAGCACTAGCCACTGCACCACTAACAACTTATTGTTGTTCTTCTAACTTCTTCTTCTCCTTCAACCTGTTCAAGGGTCATCCATACCATCTCCTCTGACGTGCTCTCTCTACAATTCTGCATTTCAGTAATTTCAATAACAAGTAACTGCTTTTCAGTCAACTCCAACATGATCCACTCAGTTTCAGTGGCCATTGTTTGTTGTAGCCGACACTAACAAAGAAGAAGAAACTTAACACAATGGAACACAGCGACGCAGACAGCAACGCACAAGATTAAATGCTAATGACAGCACATAACCAACATCATCGGCAGTGCCGCAGACTCAACGCAAATGTATAAATTGGCCTTGAGCAGTGACGGAGGTGGAGGGGGACACAGATGTGCAGGAAACACCTCATGTTTAAAAAAAGATATGCCGCTGTTTGACTCAAATGGCACCAACGTAATTTGTCCTACTGTTCAACTTATTTCAGATAAATTTCATAGCATTCATAATATTATTAATTACAGATCCAATTAAATACGATGCTTGATTAAACTGTACAACATATCAAAAATCAAATGTGCACTCTACGGAGCATCAAACAGGCGTTTGTACATTTTAGCAGTGGTTTTAATCTGTTCTTGCAAATTAACTCTATGTAGTACAATATGTGGGAGGTAATATTTCGATTTCTTTTACACAGTAGAATCAATTTTTTTAAAAAACATTCTGATTTCTCCAGTTTACATTCTTCTCTGGAGGACAGCACAGTCTATCCTCAACTTTGTGTATTATAAATCCCGAGGTGTTCTTGGGAAGTGGCATACATCTTCTTTTGCGTCTGCGTGTATACATGAGGCCACAGGTTGCTCCCCCTTCGCTGCTCACCAGCTTGTCTCTCCTCCCATCTGGTCTTATCTTCTCCTCTCCTCTTCAGTCATCTAATCTCCTTTCCTGTCCACCCTTCCTTTTTATTTATTTATTTATTGAATTAATTGTTTTTTCAATTAACCCACCACCACCCCAGCCCATACATACGCACAGGGGGACTACTTTATTGGTCTTAATAGAACTTTGTAACTGTGCTATATAAATAAAAAAATATTTTATTATGATATAATGTTGTTGCAATATTATTGTTGTTGATACACTCACACATTGTTTTCACTCTTTGGCCACCAACTTTCCACACGACTGAACTACATAACATAATGTGTTGTTGAAAATAGTGTTGAATAAAATTACAAATTAGATAAGGAAACGTAAAAATACGGATGAGATCAAGAAATTATATATATATATGGTTTGCTATATATGTGCACACCAATTAGTGTATTATAACCTAACAAACAACTATAATAGAGTAATATTTGGAGCAAAAGTGAAGTAGTTTTCTCAGGTGGAGTTGAACTGTGGCCACTGTGAATATCTTGTAATCAAGATCACTATGTTATCATTTATTTTCTGTGCTTAGTAAATCCCACTGCTGAACAGTTAAGTGCACTTCTTCAATCACAGAAAGCATTTGGAGAGCCGTATCAGGATCAGTCCAGCAGCAACAGTTTAATGAGCTGCTGCCTTAGTAATTCAGATACTGAATACAAACAGATTGCGACCCCATACTAAGGCACAGTGGTGCTTGGAGCTAACTGCTAATATGCTCACAATGACAACGCTGATGTTTAGCACATTTCACGTTTAACAATTTCATCATCTTAGTTAGTTAGCACATTGATACTAACGTTTGCTAAAATCTGAAGCCGAGGCAGGTATTCTGTAATAAACCAAAGTATGACGGGTGAATGGTCAGGGGATTATCAAAGTTGTTACAATTCAGGAATCCATGTATAACATTTAATATCCATCCATCTGATATGTGCTGCAATATTTCAGTTTGGACCAAAGTGGTGGACCCACTGACTGACAGACAGATCGATACTGACGTCCCTAAAGCCACAGCCTTCACATTGTTAATAATTGTTGATGCCAGACTATCAAACTGACCTACCGAGTATTAAACCCTCAATAATGGGAAAGTTGTATTGCCTTGCTTTTCTTGTTTAACCTGTAAAAAACTTCACCACACATTCACTCAACATGCCTTCAAACTGCAGAGATATCACAAACCAAACATGACGTTGTCCAATTTGGATTAAATTGCCCAAAAACCAGCCTACTACTTTAGAGGTTACTGAGTATCAAAACAAGAAATGTCTTCTTGCAACATAAATCCAAGAATGTTAAAAAAGTAACTCTGAGTCAAACTGTAGTGATGTGTTCAACACTGAACATGTTTCTATGTGGTCTGATATCTTGTTAACTGTGCTGACGGGGTAGAATGAGTGTTCTGGAAACTTTCATGGCTGACCAAACTGTCTTACCATTGATCTCTGCAACTCCAATCCCTTCCATTCCACTTTCAACAATCAATAAGAATGGCTCAGCCATCCCTGATGTGCACAGACGAACACACACATACAGTACACCCACTCTGCCTCTGACACATGCTGCATTTTTCCTCACACTCTTAAAATAATTTGTCATTTGGCTTTTCTGTCTCCTTTTTGTTTCTTGTTTTCTGCTGATTGTTTAACGGGAAACAAAGGCAAAAGCCACTTGGGAGGCTGGGAAGAACAACCACTCTGCTCTGCACTCAGTTACCCACCGCAAATGTAAAATCCACCACCAATTTTTATTTACTTTGCTCAGCAGCGGCTGAAAACCTCTGCTCTCATTCCAGCACAATTGGATTTGAGCCAAAGAGTTTGAAACCCAGCTTTGAGGACATTACCAAATCCCAGCAGCTAGAAGGAAATCAGTTTGATCATGGAAAGCAGTGTGGTGGCCGACTGGACAGCCACTGGCTTTGTCCCCTAGGGAGAGAAGATCCCTATCAGTGGCAGGGGACCACTGACTGAAGCTGGGAAATAGCTTTGGATACTCTGCTAGGATCCAGACAGATTAGCACTGTGGCTGATTCCATTTAGGCTTTGGGAACTATATGTAGTTCTGAAAAAAAATATTGTGGTCATCATGGACACTCAGATACAATGCAGTGGTGAGGAAGGTGTTTGTTGTTTTTTGTCCTTGTATAGTTATACTGTATCTGCTTCTATGCCCTGCTGAATCCATGGTCACCTGTAACAGTTCCTACAGTGGATTCTATATTTCATCCACGACAAAAGAAATGCGCACTTATTAAAACTAACATATCAAATTGAATATCCTATTGTAACTGACTGCTGTGGATGCCTCAATCTGGGTACAACATGAAAGTTCACGAAAGATCCCTGGCACTGATAATCCAAGGAGCCTATTGTGTTAGAAAAGATTCATATTGTTCTTTTTAAACTTGCTTTTCAGGGGCTTAATTCCCCGAAACAAAATGAAAAGTTGCACACACATCAGAATTTGTGATTATAGCAAAGTTCTGCATTGATTGGGCCTGGAGACTTTATTGCACCTCCTGCAGAAGTTCAGTGAAGCAGACCGCACCATTCGTTTTACCAAGATGTACGAAATTTGAGAAGCAGATTTATTATCTATAAACTTTTTAAAAAAGGGTTTTTTTGAGCCGTACCTTCATCCCAACCTGAAGTCAGCTCTTTTGAATTGATTATGAAATTTTTCACCATTTAAACAACACTCTTGTGGCGTGGCATTGAATTTTAATGTTTTACCATGAGACAGGAAGTAGTGTGCAAATTAACTGTACATGGTTAAATCTGCCCTAAAAACAGAAAACTTGGCACACTGGTCAGGTGTGTATTTTGCTGTCTTATATGGTTCTGGGCATGGGTGTTGAAAAGTGGCTCAAAAGCCCCAATAACAAAATGAAAAATTCAACGACGCAGACAGCACCTTCACCTACATGTACGAAATTTGGGAGGCAGATGTACCACCTCTCTGTGACGAATTTCGATGTTCCAATACTAACAGATTTACATGTTTGATCAGTGCCGTGTCCAATATATTGGTTTGTCTGGGTCCCCTGGGTCAGAAACTGCTAAATCATAACAAAGAAATGTATTGCTGCCCAGATTGCAGTATTTTGTAACATAATGTGGAAACATTTTTCATGAGCATATTTTTAAAGGGCAAAATGTTGATACCACAAGTTTCAGCAGCATCGAAAGCACTCAAAGGCAACTCAAAGCACCAAGGTTAGAGAAAGATAGTGAAATTAGTGTTAAGTAGACAGGGCTTTTAATGGATGTGTTATCTTCTTCAAAATTTAACCCATCACTATCTTACCCAGTGGTGGACAGTAATTAAGTTCATTTAGGTTCATGGTTCAGATTTGTAATTTTAAAATACAGGATTACACCGTGAAATGCAGTTGTAGCCCCATCCATGCCACACACACATAAACGTCTCAACAAAAAATCCCTTCCATTATCTACAACCACGTATCCGTTGTAGGTTTGCAGAGGGATGGAGCGTTCCAGCTAACATTGGGCAGGAGGCGGGGTACACCCTTGACACGGTGACACATAGAGACCAACAACCATTAAACTCTCACTAACACGTAAGGGCAAGTCAGCTTTTCACCTGCATGCCTTTGGACTGTAGGAGAAAACCCATGCTGAATCCAGAACCATCTCAAGGTAACCACCATGCAAATAAACAAATACTCAAATATTTAAATTAAATTACAAAAAAAAAGAAATATCAGGTTTTAGGTGTGTCTGCTTCCTGTTTTAATTTGCTAACAATCTGTCTCTGGTGTTGGTGTCATGCCTTGATTCCTCTCAGTCCTGATTTCCTGATGTGTCTCACCTGTGTTTGTCGCGCTTCCTGCTTGTGTGCATCAGTATTTATTGTCTGCTTCCCCGCTGCGTTGTCGGTGAGTGTCTGGTGTTTGCACGTTACCCTCGTCTGTTCATCTTAAGGTGGATTTTGAGTATAGAGTATATATCTTTTTTACTTCACTTGGATTATTGGACATTGTCTACCACCCCACTGTAAGTTTATACATCTAGTGTTTATCTTGTGGCCCTTTGAAGGGGCCCCTATAGATAAAGCAGTTAAAACTAGCTCCAACTGGAGTAGCTACAACAGTAAGATGCAGCTACACACTGAGGCATCAGTATTAAAGAAGATAATGATAAAATGATAATAATGTTTTATAGTAATATATCAGTCACAGGGGACATCTTACTACAGAAAGAGAACTTTTGACACTTGGAAACAAACGTGCCTGATATCAGGTCCGTAATCGATTTTCTCTGCTCTAGCTGTTTTCCGTCCAAAAGCAGCAGTCCTTTGTGTCAACAAAGACCGTCTGGCAGGCCGCCATCTTGGTGAGTTTCATTTCTGTCGTCAGATTTAAGTAGAGAAGTAGAGTTTGCTTTAACGAAGGCGGTCTTTATCGGTCTCTGCTGGTGACCCGTAGAAGCTACACAGGCATCCAGGATATGTATGGATTCATTTCGTCAAGACGAACAGAAAGTGAGGGCCTGTAAAGTATGGGAGTGCTTTTGGTCATATATATATTGACTGTTTTTATCAATACTTGAATGTTTTGAAAGCTTTATATTATTTGGAACTTGGTTGTATGGAGAGAAATAATGTTTTGAAGATAACTCCCAATAAAAGTGAACATAATAACAGAACTTCCCCTGGTATATTTTTGAAAGATTGTGTAATAATTGTTCTATATTAGTTTCTTTTCATCAAATTTACAGTTACAGTTTATTACATTAAAATATAAATGCTCCGTAAATGCTCCGTACTTGTATAGCTTTTTTTTTACCAGGCGAGGATGAAAATATTTAATATTTTTTCTCTATTTCATCTCCATGTAGTCTGTAATGGTAAAATAAATATGTTAATGTACAATGGATTTATATTCCTTAGCTTCTGACCTTTCAAAGGAGACCAGAATTATGCTTCTAGCCCTCATGGTTGAGAAGTTATTACTGATTTATTTTGGGTTTGTTATTTTAGGCGGGTTTTTTTGGAAATAGGTGCCAGGGTTCATGTTTAAGTTAAAAATGAATAATACTTGTAGTAGGATTTTGAACATCTGTACATTACATTGTACATCTAAGTATTTATTCACCAATGATCTTTCATAACTTTAACAGAGCATGTATCATCATCATCATCATCATCATCAGTATTATCATTAGAGCTAATTGCATCTTTTTATTAGACCCTCCCTGACTGTTAAGTGCCCACAGCACAAAACTCACCTCCTAACACCTCCATTATGTAACTCAACCCTTCTGTTATAATCTGTATTCTCTAAGGCCAAGCAAAATCATTTTAACAAATGTTCTCCAGAACAACAGAAGACATTAATACAGCTGTTTTCACAGGCTCACAGTACCCCTTGTGGCTAGTAAACTTAACTGAATAGTTCTCCTTTAAAGGGAGTAGTTTTTTAATGAAAATGTCACTTACATAGCTAATTTATATATTATGCTACCTCTGAGCCCTCAGTCTGCCTGTATTATTGAACAACTTTGTGTTATATAATGATAAATAAATTACTTTGATACCTTGATTGACATCAGTCTAACTGTTTTCTTACATAAAGCATTGGGCAAGGACAGAAAATAGGCTGAAATAATGCCACACAACCACCCACTGACACAGCCAGACAAACACACCCCAGCCATCCTGTCACTCACTACTTTTCAATTTAGTTGGTGCGACGCAGGCTGAGGGATTTTCAGAAGCCAGGATAGGAAGGGGAGGATTCCTGAAGAAGAACATAATGGCCCAGAGTCCTCTCTGAGCATGCTGTAAACACACTGTAATCATAAGCACACAAGAGCAAAGCTGCTGTGCCACAAGTTATGATTATCTTGATCAGTGTCATAACTACAAGCATCTTAACACGAGACTGTAAAGCTACACATTTTAGTAATAACATGTGAATGACAGTCTCGTAGAGTCTCATAATGAAATCAATTGATTCTATATCAACCTCTAACGCTGTGATTAATGTCAAAAGCATATTGTTGTTGGTTTTGCAGCCAGGATTATAGTTACTATTATACAGTATGATACAGGGCCCACATGCTTAATATGTCACACCTATTAATCTATCAATAAAGATATTAATCCAGAAAGTTATGATTGCATTATAACCATGGATCTTCAAATTATACACCAAAATAAACAGCATAATTAAAATGCCATAATTATGTGACTGAAGTTGGTTTATGCACAGGTCTTGCAGCAGAATCTAAAGCTCATTTATTAACATTTTATATCTTCTTAGCTTAACCAATATTTCAAAACAGGTATAAAAGTAAAATTTCGCCATGTGCCTGACTATTTCTTGGCTGAGCCCGTTAACTTCCTGTAGGCTTCCTGCCAATTAATAGCAAATTCCAAAAATGGCAAACTATATCTTGACGTAGAGAGCTGGAATCTGGACGTGGTTAGCCTGGCTTAACATGAACTAACAAGCAGCTAGTCTGATTCTGTCCAGAGTTCTTAAGGTCACTAATTAACATGTTATATCTATCTATATCTTTATCTAGTTTAAAACACTGAATTGTAAAATTGACAACTTGTGGCATTACCTTTGTAGAGCGCCAGGCTAGCCATTTCCCCCTCTCACCAGTCACTTGATTTGACTTTCACTATCAAAATATTGTCCTGACCTCAATCAGTTTAATGGCTCACATTTAGTGCGTAGTCTACGCAGGTACACTGAGGCCTACTAAGTTACTAGTAAAGTAGTATTAACTTTCTCATCTCACTCAATTGGAAATCAGATAAATAAGGGATGTGTTCATCATTTCAAAATGTGACTTTAATGTCAACGTAGCCAGGTGAACAAGGCGTAGGGCGTGTTTCTGGGCTGTTTAAATAGTGTGGTAGGATTTGCTTGGTGCATTTTTAGCTCTTTGTTTTTGCTGAAGAAATGGAGTTCCCGTGATACATTAGTTGCACGAAAGACACACCACGAGGGCACAAATGCCTGAGTTGTGTATTTTAGTCTAGGTGTGGGAGAAATATGACCACGACTGCATCCCTAGACATGAAGAGAACTCTGTTGTGAAGTTTGCAGACGACACCGCCATCATCGGGTCGGATTTGAAACAACGATGAGACTTCATATCGGGACTAAATTCATAATATTGGAGAGTGGTGCTCAGAGAACAACCTACTGCTCAACGTCAGCAAAACCAAGGAGCTGATTTTTGGAAGAAGGAGATAAAGTCACACACTCCTGTCCACATCAGAGCTGAGGTGGAGCAGGTGAACAGTTTCAAGTTCCTGGGAATCAACATCACAGAGAAGCTCACGTGATCATCTCACATCTCCACTCTGGAGAAGAAAGCTCAGAAACGACTGTATTTCTTGAGGAAGCTTAAGAAGGCCAAATTCCCACGCCAAGTTCTTGTCAGCTTTTACAGAGGAGCAATAGAAAGCATCCTGACTGGAAACATC
>JAPMOB010232404.1:0-21155 GCA_029875015.1 Lepomis gibbosus
TGGATACTAGGTGGAGAGGGGCTTTATTTAGGTGACCATAGGTGTGCCTAACTGTAAATATCCAGTAAGGGCAGCCTGACAGCGGGAGAGGTGTCCACTTCATTACTGTCACGGTGTCGGATCAGTTGATTCGCGCCGCAAGTCGAATTTATCAGTTAACCTTAACGTTATTATACATTTTCTAGCGTGAGAAAGTTGATGTGTGACGTGAGAGCGTGTGAAAAGTGTCGTGAGAGTTGGCAGCTATGGGTGAATGAACTGACATTTTCACTTAGGGGTGTACTCACTTTTGTTGCCAACAGTTTAGACAGTAGTGAGATGTACACTCACTACTTTACATGTCATGACATTTTGTACAGACAGTCCCGAGAGAATGAAGCCTACTGACTTTGGTGGCCCCCTAACCTTTTATTTGTCATTTATGACCAAATAAAAGTAAAGTAAAACTAATGACATTATTAACAGCCCCGTCTTTACGTTGTGTATATAACTTATGTTAGCATACTAGCTAAACAGATATGGTGACCACGGTAAACATTATTCCTGCTACACTCGCTATTCAGCATGTTAGCATAGCCATTGTAAGCATGTTAGCTTACTAGCTGTAGGCTGCTAGGCCCATTACAGCCTCACAGAGCCGCTAGCATGGCTGTAGACTCTTAGTTTGCAACTTAACATCTCATGGTCTTCCTCAGCACATGGCTCTGTGATCATGGAGATAGCTCAGGTGGCTCAAGAGCAGTCGCTGGTTTCTTTCCCCTGTTTTAAGATGTTCAATTGTTTTTAGTAAGTGCTGGCTTTTTGTGACTTAAAGACTGACCAGATGCTCAGCCATTTAAGGATTTATGGTGATCTCTGTTGGTTTAGTAGTGTCTATCCTGCTCTTAAGCTGTGGTAGGATTATCATCATCCACTCCTTGTACCTGTAGGCATCAAGTCCCCCACGAACATAATGCACTTCCTAATGCATATATATGTAAAGCTTACATTCATACTTGTGTTTTTGCTGTTAATTCATTTTGTTATGTACAACAGCACAATGTGTGGAACTCAGTATAGTCAAGGCCTATATCTGTTCTAAAGAGGGAAAAAATACTGAACATTATGAAGTGAAAATTTCTGGTAAAACAAAATTTGATAAATATCTCATTAAAAGCAGATTTAACACAGCTATTGCCTCTGTAATTTACAGTGATTGGTGTCAGGTCTTCAAACAATTTTTTCAGGCTATTATGCAGGCTTCATCACACCATCAAATTCATCATTTCTAACTAATGTGCAGCCTTGAAGTTTTCAATTAAAATGAAGCTCTTTCTGTCTTTATGTTTTATTCTGTAGCACTAAATCCACTTTCTCTGAAGTAAATTTGTTCATGGCTTGTTGTTGGGGGGAAAAAAGTGCCACAGGCAATATATATGCCCGAGAAACACATGCTTTAGCTTGTGCTGTGGTTTAAGAGCCTGCATATTGTGTTTCTCAGGTGAAGATGCCAGGAAACAAATTCCAAGTTATGTGTTATGTGAGCTGAGTGATATTTGCGCTGCAGAGTCGCTGAAAATACTCTGTTATCTGAAGCACTTCACAAGTACACCAGCAATGCTTGAAATGATGAAACAGGGTTATGCGTGCATCTCCAGGCGATATACAGCTGAATCAAATGTTTCTCAGTTTGAACAGAATAACATCTCAACACTACTGTATCTTCATCAGTCTAAAAGGCATGAGGCAAACAGCATCTATCTATATATCAGTGAGTTGATAATGTTTATACCTCTAAGTGAGGGTGAAGGTTTTTCTCTTCCTGCAGAGCTGTGGTTAGCCTGTGCGTAATGTAAATCATGTTTGGTAGTCAGATATACAAATCTTTAAAGCTCTTTTAGTTTGTTCAACATAAACTAGACCACAGTGACGTTTCAGATGCTTTGGTGTATTTCTTAACAGTATGTGGATGCACTTGGTATCTGATGAGTTAGAACAATGTGCAAGTGGCGACAGTGGACAAAACCCTGTTGACAGTCAGGAGATAGCGTCATGGTGGTTTTGTCAGAACAAACCAATCTCTTAGATTGCAAGCATGTCACACTTTTAAAATTGGTAAGAATACGCCATAAAAAAAGTGTTTTTTATGACATGCCTTGCAATATATGCTGCCAATACACCAGAATCGGACCCAACAAGGACAAAACATTGTTTTGTAGGTATTGTAGGTACATACGTTTTCACAGCCTTTGCCATGACAATCAAAATTTAGCTCAGGTGCATCCGTATTCCACTGATCATCCTTGAGATGTTTCTACAACTTGACTGGACTCCACCTGTGGTAAATTCAGTTGATTGGACATGATTTGGAAATGCACACAACTGTCTGTCTATATAATGTCCCACAGTTTACAGTGCATATCAGAACACCCATGAAGTCCAAGGAATTGTCTGTAGACTGCTGAGACAGGATTGTATCAAGGCACAGATGTGGGGAAGGGTACAGAATGAGAACAATCACTCTAAGCATCCAGACAAGATAACAAAATAGGGGCTACTCTAAATGTCCTTTAGTGGCCCAGCCAGAGCCCAGACGTGAACCCGATTTAAAATCGCTAGAGAGATCTGAAAATGGCTGTGCACCGATGCTCCCCATTCAACCTGATGGACCTTTAGAGGTCCTGCAAAGAAGAATGGAAAATGGAAGTTTGTACTATCATACCCAAAGACCTGAGGCTGTTTTCAGCCAAAGGTGCTTCAACAAAGTATTAAGGCTGTGAAAACTTATGTACACGTCCTTTTTTTAATTTTTAATAAAGTTGCAAAGATTTCAAATAAACTTCTTTCACATTGTCATTATGGGGTATTGACTGTAGATTTTTTGGAGCAATGTGTTTGTCTCTAATGAATTGGGTGTGGCACTTGGACATTGACTATGACAACTCCCATTCTGGGATTCATTATCCAATAGATTTGAAATCCTGTTCAGCCAATTATCCATTAAAAATTGTTCAAGATTGGTTTAAGGTTGACTATGTGTTTGACTCATGTCTTGAAATGTTAGTCTGCACAATTAAAGGCTGCAAATCAATCAGTACCCTTCGGTCTCTGGTTTTCCTTTTATGAAGGCTTGAAATGTGTTTCAGACATTTTCTTGAATGTATTTTTGTTCTGCCTGCTTTCCCACGGCGGGGTGGTCGACCGGTGTCCAGTTTCAGGTAGCTCGGCTGTTCCCAGCCAGAACGTGAGTGGGCAGGAGCGCTGGGAACCATACCGGGACGCTCCGGGATCAGTTAAATTCCCAGCATTCCTGACATAGTCCCTTTGAGGGGAAAGCAAATAGAGAGGGGTTTACAGGCCCCCCTCTTACACCTCCACACAGGCTAAGGGGTGAAAACACAGTGTTGGTATCAAGGCTTATCACAAGATAACAGCAGTACCATGCAGGGCTGGGATCAATTCCCTTTAATTCAGTTCAGGAGGAGGATTTTCTTTAAGAAGGTTCACATTTATAAACAGTGACATAATCATGTGAACACGTTTTAATTAGCTGAACAAAAAGTTGAAATTTTGGAAGAGTTGATTTTTGGAAATTCTTCCTCTGTACAAAGATGGTTTAGTTGGTTGGAGAAAATATTGATTTGTTCCCAGGACGAGCACAGTCCAACTTTAAACCATTCTTGGGCAAAATACATGCCCTAATTCAGTCAGCCAAAGCAGTGACCTTGCAAGCACACTGCAGGCAACACAATAAAAGTCACCAGGAGTCCATTCTTGTCCTACAGAGCTGAGTGTCCAGGGAAACTCAGATGATGTGTGGGTGGTCAGCAAGCTTGAGCAGAAAGTTTAGCAGGCCACTACTGAAACTGTCACAGTCACTGGTGAAAACTTTTTTTCATTACTTTTTTTCCAAACCTAAAGGGGCGAGGTTTCCTGTTCAAAGTTTCCCAGTTTTCTTTGTTTTTCAGTTTCAAGGATGCAGGAATAATGCATGCACCATGCTTTCGTCCACTTTGTTTAAGATGTGACGAACCTCCTTGGACTGGCTTGTGACTCACCAACTCACACTCTCATTTTTTGCAGGCTGCAGGTTTTTGTCTCTTAATGTCTTGTTGCTAGTGCTGGCTATAGTAAATATGAGTAAAAAGTCTCAGTCCTGATTGGTTTAAACAGCCTGCTATACATTGTGGTCAATGTGACTGTGTTTTGGATGAAGAAACTTTATTAGTGCACGTGGTTTGTTTTTATAAAATTGTAACGTGCAAGGTCATCACAATGCAACAAAGTGCCACTTCTGGTGCAGGAAGTTAAAAAACTAAATAACGGAGCTGGAGCAGTTCTTCCTGAAACACGTCAATAGGAAGGCAAAGTACTGACAAGTGTTTAGACCTGTAGAAACCTGTATAAAAAGACATATCCAAGTAATAGCTGTGCCACCTGCAGGCAACTAGTCTTCCTTCTGCAATTAGTCTTTTTATTTTATTTTTTATAGCTGCTTTATAGCTGTCTTGTTTTTATAGGTTTTACATTCAACACTTGAACCACTTGTTAATTGCTAAATTTAAAATAAATAAAAGGAATCATTGTGTCGCAAACCTTCACAAGCTTGTAGCTTGCAAATGTTAATTTATTGTTTATTTGACACTTTCAATATCTCTGACATAGGTGTAACATTTGTTGCCTGCAGGTGGCACAAATGTCTAAATTACAGAAGCTTTATATTCTTGCCTGTAGATGGCACACCTCAACATAAAATCTAAACCTTTGGTTTTCTGATGCACCTGGAACTATTGAATGATAAGGGCTGGGCATGTCATCAGGTGCCTTGCATCAATGATACAATGATGCTGTAAACAAAACGTCACCAGCTATGTAAAATCATTAAAATGCAAAGTTTTGAAAAGTAAAGCAACAGAAAATACATGACTAACTTAAAGCGTTCAAAACAATGTAGCTGTGGATGATTACATATATGCAATCAGAGCCTATTGTACTGCCCACAAGCAGTCAGAGGAGGAGGACTCATCAACTGTTAGTCACAATGGGAATGTGGGTTTACTGACTAATAGGCTCTTTCAGTGTAGAATATAAAGTGGCTTAGTTAGGAAAACACACATTCTCTAATAGACAACACCAGAAATGTGCTCAAAGGTTTTTGTGATATAAAGTTACATTTTCAAAACAGTTCACACACAGGCCTGAACTGAAAGTCGCTGGCCAAAATGCTCTAACCCTCACAAAACATTAAAAACATGCAACAAAATCAAATATATCTGTCAAACAACACAACTTGTGGTCAAATTGATATATTCCTACAATCAGTCATTACACAGTGACCAACAAAATACAGCTGTAGTATGAACCAGTTCAACCTTAATTTGTGCTGTATGTTTGTTGATAAATACAGCACAAATTAACATAGTTATAGTATATGCCACAAAGGCAAGCAAGCATTTCACAGCATGAATTTTGAGACGCCTGTTGAAATACTGTAAAAACAATAATATTCATTATGGTAGCACTTTTGTAATGCAACCAATAAAGAATTTCACCCAAATTCAGAAACAATTTTT
Source organism: Lepomis gibbosus (assembly GCA_029875015.1). NCBI lineage: Eukaryota > Metazoa > Chordata > Actinopteri > Centrarchiformes > Centrarchidae > Lepomis > Lepomis gibbosus. The sequence continues at coordinate 5,553 of JAPMOB010232404.1, forward strand.
TTTTTTTTTTTACTGTACTGCAATCAGGCCCCTCCACCATGGTCTGTTACTCTCTTTATGTGCCTTTGGCATCTTTCATCCATGCTTGCAAATAGCAACACAGAGGTATCTCTGATAGATGGATGATGACTGGTGATTGAAGAGTTCTGCGAAGGAGTTTCACACAGGTGCATTAGATATGCGTAATTATGCAAGAAATTTCTATCAGCTGTTAATCACACAGTTAATCCAATGTGGTTTATGGTCTTTCTATGAGATCTGTGTCAAAGGGTGTGAAAATTGGGTGAAACAAATGAAAAAGTGTCAACAGGTAAGAGACTTCTGCCACCCAGTTACACATCACCCAGGTCTCAGGTGACTTTGTTGTTATAGATACTCATCATGCATGTGCATTATGGGACATCCTGTCACATCGCCTCTGGTGGTCAAAAGGATTGATACTACTGTTTAGTGGCAACACAAAGTATGTGAAATGAATAGGACTTGAATATAACTACCAAGGCTTACCAGACAAAACTTAATCAACACAAAATCCAAGGAAAAACACATCATAGCCCTGCCCACGCTATTTGATTGACGAGTGATCTCTGGGAAGTGCAATGCAAACAACCAGAAATGGATGAGCCCTGAGCGCCAGACAGAACAAACACAGCAAATAAACAAATACAAAGAAAGGAAGGATTACCGCTTTAAATGAGGGTTACACCAACAAGACTTTTAACCTGGATTGAAAATCCATCGATAAACTCTGCTGTCCAAGCTAAAAAAGTTAACGGGTCATCAGGAGTAAAGGTTTGTCTGTTTTTTTTAAATTTCAAACTTATGTAGTGAACAAAAGTTTCTGTAACAATTGTCTGTTGTTAAGAGACAACATATGGAAAAACTATCTACAGCGCTGCGCAAAGAAACACAATGGCATCATGTTTTCACACCCAAGAGTCCAGCACCCTGCTGAGGGGCATTTCCATAATGGTGGGAACTTTATCCGATCCCTTCTCCTGCCCAGTTTTTCCCAGCTGTGATTCTTACTGTCACATGGTGCACGTGACTATACACAGGATGACTAGTGTGGAATTAGGAAAGTACATGTAGAGAATTCACACACAACATCTGTGTGTGGATATGTGTGCGTGATAATTCATACCACACACTGCATACCAATTACAAATCAGACACACAAAACTGCTCAACACATTAATCTGAAGCACAGTGAAACTTTTCCTTCTGTTGCCAAAGTCTGCTGTCTTCTGCAATTTGTTAATTTTATTTCCGCTTACAACTTTGATATTTCTAAAGCGAGTGTAATGGAAAGTTACCAGAAAGAGTTTAACAAATACTTGAAGAACCTCATAATAAACACCATTTGTAATCAGATACAATTTAATTATCAATTCAATGGGGCTTTATTGACATGGGAAACCGATTTTACATTGCCAAAGCATGTGTAAAATAAAAACATGTTCATAAATCAAAGAATCTTATGTATACATACATTATTTATAAGGTTTGAGGAGATCTTGGTCCTTTCTTTTCTCTGTTCTCCTCTCCCCCCCCAGTGGAGAGTTCAGGATATTACAGCCACTTGTAATACCTCTGCCAAGGTTGTTACTGTGCAGTTTAAAGCCTGCGGCAAAGCACTCAGACTGAAAGCAAACATTATGTGCAAATAATTAGAAGTGTTTGCTTTTCTGTGCATTTGGCACCAGTTGGAAATGTTTTGCCATTAACTGAGTGCCTAAGCATTCAGGCAAACTTAAATGTTCATTTAAAAATCTACTCTTTCTTATCTGGAAGTTGTCATAATGCACCGGACACCAGCCAGCTACTGGTTCAAGATAAAATAAATTGAATGCTTGTGAACAGGATTCGATCCAGGTCTGGTGGTTTGCAGACTGACAAACAAGCATTATTTGAAAATAGAGCTGTGAATCCAATTTTATGGTCATGCAGACTGATATGGTCTGACTCCCTCTAGTGTCAAAAGAGCAAATTGAAGAAGAAAATTGCAGAAATCTGCATTTAAAAAAAGAAATGTGTCATACGTTAAAGTGAGCAGAAAATCAAGGAGAACCTAGCTTACTTAACTTAATATTTACATAGAAGATGATACGCGCATTTACATACTCTTTCAACCCAAATGACAAAAGCATATTTTGTCTAGTGGTATATAGCCCTTGGAGTCCAGGTTTTGGGGATTTGTGCCACCGCTTCACTGCACTGGAGCTGAGTTGAATAGTATGGGAAGTTTTTAATTTGCACAGGTAACAAAACATCCAATTTGAATGGATAAAAAGCTTTGTGAGATAAAAAATAGATAAAAATCCCCAAAACAAGTGGGCTTACTATATTTGGCACCTCATCAAAACTAGAACTACAATGACATTTGGTCAATGAAGAAATAAAACAAGAGTCTACAGCCCTGCGAGTGGCTACCCTGCACTTAGGTTGTGCAGTAAGCTAAATGCAGTAAATATTTTAATTTCAATTTATTAGTGGATAGCCCCTTGAAATGCAGCATCTCGTTTTCAAGAGGGTCCGAAAAAAACCCACATGTACATAATACAATAGAAAAAAATAACAATAAAACAATAATAATAAAAACAAAGAGAATGCAAATACACAGAATAAATACTCAAAACAACTGAATTGACAATGAATACAAGATTTAAGACACATCATGGTTCAAACCTTTTATAACTAGCACGCAAGTACATCTCATTTACCCCATTACACAATCAAGACCCATAATACATAAAAAGGTCAAATCCAGAGGAGGTAAATCAATTAGATGATTATGTAACAAATTACAAGTAATGCTCTTGACACTAGCATCAGTAACATGCACACACATTAAGATAATTAAATATAGATAATCTAAATCTGCAAAAAAATGAAATGGATCACAAAGAAAGAGGGAGATTGTTCTAATCACAAGTAGCCTCATAATGACAAGCTTTATGTCCAGCAGCTGAGAAGATTCTTGGTACAGTAAAGAAAAGAGATTGCATATCTCTAAGTTAATATGTAGAACTACAAGGAACCTAGAGTTATGATATGACTGACTATGATATGACTATGACAGTTATGACCCAGATATGAAGGACAATCAAAATAGGCACATTTAAAAATAAGTAGCAACCAATGGAAGTCTCTTCTTGAATTAGGCTGAAGCCAATTTAGAAATTCATGCATCACATAATGATGAATTATTAAAGTACACCTCAGAACAAATCTACACAGGGAGTTAAAGATCACATTAAGCGGCTTAAGAACAGTGTTAATAGTGTTCCTGTAGATGATATCAGCGTAGTCAATAATGGACAAGATCAACTGAGAGACTAACCTTTTCCTGACTTCAAATGTAAAACAATTAACAGATCTATAAAGTGAGCTGAGACAACCATAAGTCATTTTTGAGATGTAATCAATATGAGGTTTAAAGGTAAGCTCAGGATCAATGCAGAGTCCAAAGTATTTAAATGTTTCCAATGTAACCATGGAAGACCCAGATCTAAATAAAGATGCGAATCTAGAGCATGAGGCCTACTGTGCCTCGTCCAAACAACATATAACAAGACATTTTCACCATTTAACATGCACTCTGACTGTCTCACTCACTACTTCTAATATAGTAGATACCTTGCAGTTATCTCCATAGTGAGCAGTAAATTGAGATTTTGGACATGTATAGGTGATGCGGTGTAGAGCCATACAATAGTAATTTTCTCATTTATTAAATATAACATAATGCATTTAGTGATGGTTAGCATAAAGTAGAGTTCATGCCATGGACATTTTGAGGGTATAGTTCATGAACGCTTAGAATTCTTTAATCTTCTTAAATAAAATGGCAGCGGTTAACTATAGAGAACTATATAGTATGTTGATTTCAAAGCATCAGATCAGCCCGTGTGTGTTAGCATGCTAATATTACTTAATTAATAGTCTCTATGAAACTGCTGCTGAGTGTTTTGTCGAATATCAGGGACCCTTTTCCTGAAAAGAGTTGTTACTGTTCATATTTCAAGCCCTTTCACTTCCGTTGTATTGGGGTGGAAGCAGATATCGCAGAGATCCCAACACCAAGGTAAATAAATCCCAAACTTTTTGAATGGCCATATATTCCTACAGCTAAGTGAGAAAATACTTGTATTCCTAATTTAGGAGAGCCGACACTTTCATGATGATCAAGGTCATTTACTGGGAACATATTCAAGCTTGGACAAACATTCAAAATTTAAGGCACATTTTCTTACCTGAGAGATATATTCAAACTCATGTACTGTTAAATGTTTGTTTCACTGTGTGGTGAAGGGATTTCTATCCACTGCCACTGGAGGGCAGTGCACATCTTTACAACCCCATCCTCTCAGTATCCACTGCTACACACACACGCACACACACGCACACTCTGATAATCACTCAGCAGGCTACTTTCTGGAACAAACTCCCTGCAGATACCTTCCAAACACAAGCCGGCAGTGAAGGTAAAAACAGAGATGCTGCACACAACATCTAACCACAGCCACATGGGCCTTACTTTGCATAATGAACCACTTCAGTCAGGTGCAGATATGAAGACACTCAATTTTGGTATGTTTTTATGGTGATCATAGGTCATACTTAGTGCTTTGTTACTGTGAATGTCATTGTACTCCATTTTTACAAGCCACAGGATGCACCGCAGTCATTTTAATTCACACCAGGCACACGTTCCGAGTCCTGAGCCAGGAGGATTTGCAAAAGCATCGCTGCCGAGACTTTCCCCAGAGTTGATGCTAATAGAGACTGATGTTACTGGGATGTTTAGTTCCTCGTCTCCCCTTTAATTGCCTTTCTCAGATGTCAGAGTGGCATCTTTATGAGTGATGATTATCAAGACCAAAGCAGCTGGCAAGTCAGCGTCTGATTTTATCAATGTGAGCACAGTGAAAGACTAAAGAGGCCTCAGCTAATCCTTGTCTTGGTACAGTTCATTTAATTTCACAGCGACTACACAGGATGTTCTGGACTAGAACTTGTGTGATGGTTTTGTGACGTTTGCAAGCTGCTGATGCATCCAATCAGAGATGGAAAATTTAAGATATTTAGCTGTAATTATGTATTCTTTATTTTATATTGCCTGAGAGTACACTCTTACTTACAGGAACAGCCTGTTGGAGATGCTGAAAGGAGGGTCTCTCTCTCACACGCACACAGCCACACATTCACACCTGGGAGCTGCCCAGTACAACCACAGTCTCATTCAGTCGGCCAGTGAGCAGCTCCACTGGAGCAGCCAGGGGTTCGGTGTTAGTCCCAGGGCGACTGCACTGGAGACTCTTTTATTTCCACTCTTTACCCAAGTGTTTGAACAAGTCCACCTTTCTGACCACAAGGCTGTTTCTTCAACACAGCCGAATTTATTCATCCAGAGAGAAGACATTCAGTGTCACATTTTGTCGTAGATTGTTGTTTTTCTCAAAATGGCATTAAAGGACCACACACATGGCTTGGTCAGTTTTAGCCCATCACCATTAACAGTATAAACTGCCCACTTTAAATTAGAGCCATCCATACACAAAGCACACCATAGTTTTGTTTCCATTTAAAGCTGCCATAAAAATTCACTGGCAAGGACAGGTTAAGAAAAACCCCCCACTTATTGCAATTGCCACCTGGAAATTGATGGGCAAACAAGCTAAACCACTACTGGTTATTTTGCCGCATGTGACTCTTTGGAATATGGTCCATAGTAATGCACACTATGTTATTATACTATAATCATTATAATGCATTTGATGTACCTGGATTTGCTTGCATTTTGCATCATAGGTTTTGAAATGTACTGAATTCACTTACAGATGTAATTTTTGTATTTTTGGGTGTTGCATTGGAGGAAATTATAAAAAGTCCCTAATAGTTACGATAGTCTCATAAAAGGGCTATGTGGCAGACCCCACCCATCTGCTACTCAAAACAGATTACACTAAGAATTTAGTGCAGTTAGTATTTCTCACTGGCCTGGTGAAGAACAGACGACTCAGCCCAGTCATGGTGTCAGTTTGTGGCCAGTTAGAGTCCTAGGACAATCAAATAAGCTTCATATAAAAGTAACCCATGAAAACAGGCGGCCCAGGCGACAGTGGCAGCGCTGTAGGCTTCCAACCTCAGCTTGACTGCTGCCGAAGGAAACATTGCAAACCCACAATCATAAAAGTCAAGCTTCTCATTTAATGTGACCGACTGAATGTAAACACAACAAAGATGAAACATGTTTTCATCAAAAGAGAGCTCTAGATTGTAATATACAGTATTTATTGCGAAAGGAAAAGATGTTGGAAACCTGGAGCTGTGCAGTCAGAGCAGTGTGAACAAGATTTTCAAGTTTGCCCCAAATTGATCACATTAGGCCAATTCATCAACTGACAGCGTTTAAATTTCAGATTTAGGAACCATTTGCCAGAATCAGATTCAGATGTGATGGTCATCAAAAAGGGTCACAGCTCTCACTCCATGAAGGCATTCACAGTATTGCAATTGGTTGTACATACAAAAAGTAACAGAAGTAGAGCCTGGCCATTTGCTGCATAAAGTGGGCGTGAGTGTCATAGTTACAGAAATTGTTAGAAGCTTTCAGACGCTGTTTGACTTGACTTGACTTCGGCTGACGCATAGTGATGCCAAAGATGGATTGTTCACTTGTGTTAGCTGATTCATCGAATGCTTGGCTACCAGCTGACAAGTACTGTCCAATCATATCCATGCAGGTGTACAGCACTGCCTTTATAACCTGACACTCCACACTGCTCTGCTTGCAATAAATGTTGAATTCCTTGGCGTAAATGCCTTGTGTGTGTTTTGTACGTGAATCTATATCCAGATGAGCATATTTCCATGCGGTTATACTGTGTGTGTGTGTGTGTGTGTGTGTGTGTGTGATACCAGGGGGTCATGTGAGCCCATCTCATTGTTTTGGGCCCACAGGCTCAAACAGCTGTAGATTGTTAAGAGTCAGCCTTGCATTATAGCGGAGCCATGGGAGGAGAGAGTGGGGGGAGTTGAGGGGTCGTTAGGATGCCGACTGTGTGTGTGTGTGTGTGTCTGTCTGTGTGGGTTGGTGAGGTCTCATAAACCCAGTACTTGGCCTACATTCAGCAGAGCACCAATAAAAACAATAGTTGCTTCCTAATAATGCTCTTGTGGTGCTCAGCATACGCACACGTGTATATAGCCACACACACTCGTACCTCTTTGGGCCCTTATCACCTTTGTCCCTGCGGCATTCCTGTCAGGCCTGATGAATCCTCTCCTTGGGAATGCACCAAACCTCAATAAAAGGCTTTTAGATGTTTTCAACTGTGTCTAAAAATCCTCTAACTGGGATATGGTTAATCTCACGCAGATAAACTGCCTTGACACCATGTTTCATTCACACTTTTTTAATTGTTTGCAGGCACAGAAAGTGTTTAAACAGACAGGGTGAGGACAAGCTTTGAAGTTACAGTCCAAATGTATCTCTAGTTAGTGTTGTTGAGTGTCTAACTGAAGGGGGTTTGTTTTTGTGGAAAGATATTGAGAAAATGTGTCTGCAGCTGTTTGTGTGCACCGGAGTAAATCTTTTCTGTCATCTTTGAATTTTGCCATCTGCTACTCTAACCACCTTGAAACAAAGATAGAGATCACTTTGCCTCTGTTTCTGATAGGGGATTTTTTGAAGGGAGGAGAAGACCAGCAAATGTTTGCTTTGAGGTCAGAAACAGTCAGGATGAGATGTTCTGTTCTCTAAAGCAGCAAACTGGGTCAGATCGACTCGTCCTGTTCATTTTCTTCACCTCTTGAAGGAACACCTGATGTGGAAAGAGATTAAGTTGAACCACACAGTACTAATCAGCTTAGGCAGTTTAATTGGTGTGAACAATACCCCCACCTTTTCTTCGTCTGTCTGTTCACCATTCATTGCATGGCAAACTTTTTTTAAGGCTTCTTGGAGCCCTCATGGAGACTATAGCTATGATCCAGTAACACAAAGGATATAAGATACAAAAGCTGTAGCTTGTTTTTTTCTTGTTGCTGTAGACACGTTCTATCCTTCTAGAGTTTCTTTTGAAACTGCTTGGACGTCAATGTTGGGTGTTTGGTCACTCCAATAATTATACAGCAAGTCTATTAAATTATTGTTAGTTAAATTATGTAGTTTCAACCGCTATTCATACTGTGGGTTGATGGAGAAAATGGGAAACCAAAAGGCCTTTGCTCAACTTCTGATTCATCTCATCCATTGTTACAGCTGCCTTCAAGCACCAACTGGCCTCCTAAAATCATCAGTAAGGTGTTTTCTGCTGATAGCGAAGCAGCTATAGGAGTGTCATTGACAGTTGTTAGGTCGGTCCATCCATTCAATGAATTGTAAGTCAAAATTTTTCAGAAATTCAAGGTCCACAGAGAACAAATCCTAACTTTGGTGATCCCCTGACCACCATGAGGTTGAGATTTTTGGACTAAATGGATTGCCATGGTACAGATATTTGTGCTCCCTACAGAAGGAATTACTTTTCAGACCTTTCATCATGCTTTTTTATGACCAAACTAAAGCCATTCCCATTAGCTTCAGCTGTACTTTTAGAGAATTAGAAAATGTTAGCATGGTGAACATGGTAATTGTTATACATGCTAAACTTCAGCTTGTCTGCATTAGTTTAGCTTGTTGCATGTGTAATGGTAGCCAGCGTGGCTGTGCAGTGAGTAAACCTCATTCCCCAACATCTTAAGAGACACACTAGCGACCAATGCTATGGCCTGTGGGTTGTGTCCTCCTCGTTAGCGTGCCCGTCTCCCATACGGTCGCTAGTTTGAGTCAGGACTGTGCAGTACTACTCAGGGCAGGTTATACATGCATCTGCTTCCATGTTTTGAACACATGTCAGGACTGTTTTCTCACAGGGAAAATCACTTTGAAAAACCAATTAAATCTTTACTTGTGTGTAATTAATGGCTACAGGCAGTGTCCCTTGAACATTTATATTAATAATGCTTTTGATCTCCAATCTTAATTGTCTCAGCTACAAAAAAAAAAACAGCCACCCACCATACTGCAATAACCTCCCCTCTCATGCATCCACCTCATTAGGGCAAAGGTTGGGGGTAACTGAGGTTTAAGGTTTGCTTTGATGAGTCAGGTCTTTTCTCGACTGCATGGTGTTGGTTTCTGTTTGAGAGGGAGAGAGCTGTAAAGCCAAACAATGACAAGCAGCGAGCAAGTGGAAGATTGCAGGTAACAAGAGATAATATCAAAATGAGCTCTGAATGATGGATAAACCTGCTGAGGAGCTAAAGAGTGGAAGTTAATGGTAGCACGGTAAAAATCTCATCAACAACCGTGTGCTGCTGTTACAAAACATCCGTCACATTGCTTTCCAGCGCAAAGAGAGGTTGCTTCATGGCACAAAACCAAAGCAAATCCTCGAACAAACTCCTTTTTTTGCTTTGATGGACACTGAACACTACTAATACCACTGGCACAAAAAAGGCTACAAATTTAATGTGTTTATGGAAATTTCAACACGGTATTACAACTAAGTGGACAATGATATATTGCTGTATAAAAACGCTACAAGTTGCACTTTTAACTGAGTTTGGAGAGAGGTTGTTTCCAATATTATGCTAGCAACCATGACCCCATTTGAGGTAAAGACTGAATCACAGTAGTAGTAGCATTAATGCCTCACTGTACGCCCTCCATGGAAAGTTCATGTTGGGAATTTCCAGTCAGGACCAAGTGGCTTGACTACAAGTTTGGCGCATGGCGGCCTTGTGTGGTTTTTTGCTCTTTTTTGCAGCCCACATAACTGACCTACAAATGTGTGTGAAATTTGGGCGTGTGGTGAATGTGACTACTGTAAAAGATGGAAATGTGTGCCTGGCCACACTTAGCGCATCATAAAGTATATACTATTCTGGAGAACAGGTTTGACACAACTATAGTAGGCATTACTTAATAATCACCAAGCTGCATTTGTTGCCTTTGGTCTAGCTTGAGTCAATAAATGCTACCGCTGAAGACAATTCTTTGCCACAATCAATGACATGTCAGTATGTTGCTTCCTCTCACATCTTATTCTTTAAATCTAGTTGGAAACAGATTATGGTGTTTACATGTCAGTACCCCAACTCCGATCACTAAATACCAGCAAATCGAGGTTTTGAGCTCTGTGAGGTCCTGTAAATGGGACAAAGCCCAAAACTTTACTCCCCTGCATGATATCAAAAAATTACCGTAATTCAAATGCACTCACTGACTTTCAGAAGAACAGTGGTGTCCTCAGTGTAGGGTTAGTCTCTGGCAGCAGGGATCACCTATTTCTGATTGGCCTCTCTCTGGAGAGGAAAACGGCAGTGACTTTCCACCCCGAAATGAGCGCTAGCAAGGCGCTGCGCTCCTGCTGTGCGACAACGTCAGTCCGACCAAAGTCAACACGGCCTGCTGTGTGAGCGTAACCAAAGCAGGAACAGGGGGCCAGGCGATGGACGACTGCAACTCCTGTTTGACCACATAATGCCTAGAATAGAGCATCATAAGCATAATGGCTTCATTCATTCATTCAATCATTCTCACTCTCTCTCTCACACACACACACACACACACACACACTTCCACATGCTTTTACTTTGATTTGACCTGGTTTGAGAGCCAGATTCATGTTGTTTCCCGCATCAGGGAAATTCAGACAAAAAAGTTTCCTAAATTGACTTGCAAATACTTTTCTGATTGTTGAAACTTCTCTGGCACTCATTGTGTTATTCTGTGAGGAAAAGTTCACCCATCTGGCATCCAACCAGAATAAAAACAACCTATAAGCCCACACACACACACTACTCCAGTTTTTCGTATGAGGCCCAGATATATGCACACAGTGCAGGGCGGATTTGATGTGACAGGCAAGAAAACTTTCTCCTGCTACACACCTCGTAGAGGAGAAATAGATTTATCACATCTTGGCACAGCTCAGGCCTCAGCAAACCCAGTATGCATGCTTGCACGTGCATATTGGTGTTTGTATGCATATGTCCAATGATGATGTATCGTTCCCCTTTCTTGAAAGCATATGGCAACATCCCACTCAGAGCCCCCTGTGCATCACCCGAGGTGAAAGCTATGAGTCAGTTGTCAAGCCTGCAAGAAGACAAGTTCACCCGAAAGTATCTGCATTGATTCATTTTCAGGCGTATTTGCATTCCTGAAAGGTGATCTTTGCTGCCGGCTGTGCGGTGCTGCAGGGTGGTTTTGTCGGGCAGCAGTTTGCCCGTTTTGGGAGATTTTTATGAATTCCTCTCAAACCGCTTCTCCTCTTCTTGTTTTTGCTCTTTTCCAGCTCATTTCACACACTGACAGGCTACCCCGTGCTTCAGACGAGAGGGTGAGCGAGTGCGGCAAGACGGCGGTAGAGCATTAAGCGTGCATGTCTGCGTTTAAGTATTAGTTTATCCATGTGCATTTGCGTATCTAGTTAGCAGCACTTGTCTGTCAGAGTGTCTGTCTATGGAACCAAGCATTTTTACGTGTGTGTGTTTGTGTGTGTGTGTGTGTCTAGACGTGGCTAAAATGTGACCGTGTGTGTAAGAGAGTGTGGGTAAATTGGTGTATTTGTGTCAGCCTGTCTGCACTGTGGTTTTTCACAGCATCACCCACTCACATAAAACCTCTAAACTTGAGAAGATCTCAAAAATCTACATTTTAAGACTTTTTTTCATTTAAAAATTAAAAGACTAAGAGGCTAACCTTTCCAAACAATTTATTTGAAGTTGCAGTCAGTATGTGTCAGTGGTAATACATGTTTTATATATAAGGCATACATTTAGACATACATATATTTAGAGACTGTAAACATCTGTAACACCTATTAATGCTACCAGTGCCCATGAGCAAGCTGTCTGACCTATCTCATGAAAGGCACATTGTAAAGGCCCTTTGTGTGTGTATTCCAAAGTGCCTGTTGCTTTGTGTAAATCAGTTTATACTTTGATCTCACTCTTTCCTAACTTTTGGTTAGCACTCTTACCTTAAATTGTATTTGAGGCTGGAATAGGCAATCTTGCATGGTGGGGTCTCTAAATGCAAGCCTCCCCACCCCTAAAATCTTATCATAGTGAGATTTTGGTAAACTGGCTTCTCTGCGAGACACCAAAGGCTGTTGGCAGATTAGAGTTTGACACGGTAGAAAAATAACTTCAAAAGCATTTCACATTTCACTACAAAGTGAAAATCCTCTCTATCTACTCATATCAGTCTTATGTTCTGCTGCAGGGAATTCACTATCATATTTGAATGCGTTGTCACATCAAAGTCAAACAGAGCCTCACATCTTGGGATCTTTGGTATCATCTGAAATATACTCTTTTTTATTCAACACTTATTTAAAACATATTCAAAGTAGTAGTTCCCAACTGCTCTTTTGGAACACCCATAATGAGTCACAAAATTAATCCAAAGTGTTATGAGATTATTACTGGGGTAGGATACAAGAAAATGTAACTTCATGGTCATTAACTAGGTTAACATTTTTTTGTTCGTGTCTCCACAATCTTCCCTGTACAGTAAAATATGAGGCCTACAGTATAAATGGCCACGGTCACTCCCAGGGGTATAAATAACTGTAGATTGCAAATAACTGCTAGTATAGCAGTAGTGTGCACTTTCTTGCGCTATGATGAATGATGTACAAACCATCACTTTTCACTTCAACCAGCCATTTACTTTGGTAACTGTCTCCCAAAATAAGCTCCAGAAAATACCCAGGGAGAGGATAAAGGCCAGTGGTATTAATTTTACATTTAAACAAAACAAAATGGTGGTACATAACAACAGTATTATAGGATTGATTTTGCAGAGACATTTTTTGTCATATTAAATGTTTCTGTTACAAAGTCTTCTCTCTATATGCTCTTAAAAATGTGCCCTTTCAAAAAATACTAACAAATTATGTCTGAAGCTGTCAAAAAAAAGGAAAATTACTAATTCAGTGAACTGCTCTCAACTCGTGATGTGGGGTTGCGAGTAGGCATGCTTCGTATTATGTCAAGTAAAAAAGGCTGGACTGTAAATACATGCCACCATTAATGATATTTCTAACACACTTTGAAGGCAGTGTGCGATTTCTACTAGAGAAATCTGCTGGTTAACAAACAAATGTGATTAAATATGGACTTCGGCACCCACAGTACAAAATTAAGAATCAGCTAATTATAAGTCAGTGAACTAACAATGCCACAGTTTTTCTATACACTGTACCTGATGGCAAGTCTGTGAAGTGTGTGTGTGTGTGTGTGTGTATGGGTGTGCGGTAGGGGGTGGGGGGTTGGGAATACTGTATTTATCCTGCTCTATATACGCTGCTGATTTTTTGCCAAGTGGGTCAGTCTCACTGGTGCAGACAAACACTGATGGAGCTGTAGGCTATAGGTGGAAGGAGGTGAAGGTAAAAAACAAGTGGAGAAGAAGTGTGAAGAGGAACTTGGCCGCCATTCCTCTGGGAGAGCTCCCCACTTCTCCTCGAAATCTGTTCACATTTTACAGAATTGAAAAAAGGAGGCGGCGGGTTACAACAAGGCCGCAAAACAAAAACATTGTACATTGAGGTAGAAATTTTTGGGAAAGTGGAAATATCTTCTGTATGTATGGATGTGTAGGGGGATTTACTATGTGTCTGTGAGTGTGTGTGTGGGAGTCTGCGTCTGCATGTGCTCACCATTTAACCACTACCAGAGCCGTCCCAGATGTGAGTCAGTGTGAAGCAGCTGGACAGTTTCTGGTTCTTCAGAGGGGGTCATGGGTCACGTCTGCACAAACAAACTACAGCGCTTTGTATTCGTCCTTATGCACGTGAGTGGACTTAAACACACAACAATATGTACACATATGCATGAGGCCACACACTAAGCACTTGCATTGTTCTGGGTTTAAAATGTTGAGTATGATTGACTTATGAACTAACTAGCCTACTGCTCAAATTACTCAATAATCAGGCTGTCAGTTAAAATTCAGGCTCAGAATGTCAACAGAATGAGGGTAATCTTCCAAAATATTGCCCTAATTTTTTGAGCCCCAGTTGCAATGAAACAAAAATGAGAAGGGGCCAAATAACATAAGCATTGTTTGAGTTTGTGCAGTGTTTGAAATCCGATTAGGTGGTTTGTGTGATTGGACTGAACAGTGAGACAACAGCATTGAGTTCATGAGAGCCAAAACAGAATTAAAGCGTACAGATACACATCAGGAGTGCTCATAGTATTGCTTCCATTGGTGATTAGACCTGTTAGCAATACAAGATCTCTTCTTTGCAGTTAAAGCCATCTGACAGCCAAATGTGTCAGACTTTTCATTGATAACATCAGAACAGACAAACCAAGATTTAAAAAAACCCCAGTAATTTCACTTTATGACACTTTAATGTCTTCTGTAAAAACAGTGCTGTTGCAGTGGAACATGTATTTCCATTATGAATCACTTGTGGTTTAGAATGACTCATCAATGATATTTGACTAGTGTGTTTTTGTGGGATATTATTTAAAACTTAAAGGAGAAAAATGATTTTTTTTTAAAAAGTAAGGCTCCAGGAGCTGACATCAACTGGGTCTGCTGTTGCTATAGCTGCACATGTCCTCCTTAAAAAATACTCTAGGCTTGAAACTTGGCTCTGAAAGGTTTGCAGTTTGAAGGACAGCAGCTTTAGTCAGCTTCAAAACAGTGAATGTATTCCCGAAAAACCCAGTTTCACAATGAAAATTTCTCAAAATGCCCGTAAAACTTTACACAAATCACTCATACAACAGAGAAGTCTTCATCTAGAGTATGCTCAGGTACTAATGTCTCAACCCAACATTTAAAAGGGGTGAATTTTGCCCCTAAATAAATGTATGACTATGGAATCATATGGGGTTAATCAGCACTGATATTTCGCTTCAAGTTCAACCTTGATGAACTTTGACACACTTATTGTGCTGTTAGCGCCAGAGGTAACAAACTTTAAAACTAGAGAGTTAGGAAGCTTGCTAAGCTCAGGGAGCCCCTCCACCAATTAATATTTTTTATTAAAGAGGTGGTATTATGCTCATTTTCAGGTTCAAAATCTTAATTAGGGGTTGTACCGGAACAGGTTTACATGGTTTAATTTTCAAGAAACACCATATTTTTCTCATACTGCACATTGCTGCAGCTCCTCTTTTCACCCTATGTGTTGTACGCTCCGCTCTTGAGCTACAGAGTGATGCATCTTACTTGTACAAAATCTTTGTTGGAGTTGCACATGCGCAATTCCCAGGTAAGGACTACTAGCCAATCAGAAGCAGAGAAAGGCGGGTCGTAAGAAACAAGGTAGTGTGATCCAAATCAAAGCCGCTTCAGACTGCGACCGTAACCTAGCAGATGGTATAGATTATTACCAGTCCATAACCACACAACATCTTCGTTACCATCAGGACTAAACGCTGAACTGTTGCCGGTGTTGAGATGATCTATGCTGCCTTGCCGAAAAATGCTACCATAGTGGTAGGGATGTGAATTTCTGCCAAAAATGGCATTCGAAAATCGAGGAGCAAAAGTCGATTATCGTTCGAAAATCGGAGGAA
>JAPMOB010232406.1:0-12873 GCA_029875015.1 Lepomis gibbosus
CGTCATCAAAGTACGTCTTTTGTTATTATTTTGATTGAGTGACCCCTGGTGGACAAAAGTTACATACTGTGCGTTTAATGGCAATAAAACGGTAAAAGCAGGGAAGCTCAGATCAGCAGCTAAACTTCACATTTTACCACCCTGGTGGAAAACATGTATTTCTTGTCACTGCTAATGGTGATACATAAGAAGACAGTGCACCTGTCAAGTAACCAATAATTAACACGTTTTTTGTTGTTGGATATTGCTTGACTACTGTGCACACAAATATGTAATTTGTACTTACACATTCTAAATGTCCATTAAATATGGAGGACTGATCCTGACAAATTCAGAAATAAATACAGAAATATATAAATGCTCAATAAATAAATAAGCATCTGATTAAATGTACAAAAAAATAAAGTCAATAAATAAAAGTAGGCAGTAAATTATACACCGATTTACCACAAACTGAAATTATGGCTGTCAGTAATACTTTGTGTTTCTGTTTCAAAAAATTAAGATAAGAGAGAGGGGCTCAATTTGTTGTAATCTGCAACCCTCACCACTGGATGTCACAAAAACTCACACACAGAACCTTTAATCCCTAGTTGCTCCAGAGGTGTGCAACTTCTAATATACATCAATTGTAAGTGGATAAAAAATGGATAAAATTTGGATAAAAGCTTCAGCTAAATGATTAATTTATTATTACAATACATTTGTACTTGTACTCACTCTTTTGAAAACATGACTTTTACTTATAACAGAGTATTTCTTAACTGTGGTATTGCTTACTTGAGTAAAAGATCTAAGTCCTTTTCCTTGTGATGTCACTAGTGTTACCCTTCATTGGAAACAAAGGTCATTGGGTTTGGCTGGCTTTGGTTTTGATATGGGCACCAAAACCTGTTGGTTAGGTTTAGGAAAGATCATAGTTTGGGTTAAAGGGGCTACATGCAGTTTTTCAGTTAAATCACTTTTTACTGCTTATTTGTCTATGGGCTGTAACCTCACATAGAAATGAACCACATCCCTTTTCTTCTCTGTTGCTGGGAACAGCCACTCTTCTGCTTCTTATGTGAAGGAATTGGGTCAGGTTTTTTGTATGTGTACTCCCGAGCCGCTTGCTTACTACAGCGACAACACTGCAGCTAATGACACAGACAACACAGACTCCAACACAAACTCCAGCCAGCTCCAACATAAAGTCCATGTAAGGATAAAAAAACACAATAAAATTTATGGCATCAGGCCAAAGAAGAATCAAATGTTGAGTGAAAACACGGTCAACATCAGAAAGGCTTGAGTCACACACACAAGTTCGCTTTCCCCCTATTGGGCAAGTAAAAGAATGTGAAATATATTGTTATGTTGCGATTTAGTTCGCTCAAGTTAGATAACGTTGATGACGCAGAGCAGTTGCTTTTTCCAGTGTAAAATACTATAGTTGTATAGCTTTCCACAATTAACGCGACCCATATTACTAACCTGTGTACCTCAGGTATATTGTCAAAGTGTACATTTTAGCCTGCAACAAATTATGTTAAAGGTGCAAAGCAAATGTGGAGCGATTTGTTTATATTAGCCTATAGTGATGGAAGGCAGGGGCAGCCAGCTAACGTTTGCACGGATCTGCCACTGCTTCATGTGATATGTAATTGTGATGGACGCCGTAGGAGAGAAGAATAACATCACTTGAGAGACAAAAAGTGAGTAAAAACACCCTAAATAGATAACAAACATCAGAGCAACACAGAGCAACTTTTAGAGCAATCGTGCAGGGCAACGCTGTCCTCAATAATAATGAGTAAAGATTACTACCATAATCCCCTTCCCCCACCACTCTTCCACCCGCCGCGCACCGCCGCTATCCATTTAAAACATAGTCGGACTTGCCTCTAGCAAGATTGCCCAGCAACATTGCTCAAAAAGTTGCCCCGTGTATCATCAGCTTTAATCTGTAACAAATGTATTTTTCATCCATAAAGCTTTAGAGCTGAGCTCTGTCTCTACATCATGGTAACACCTTTATGTGCATTGACTGCCTGGAGGGTAGCTAATGGTTGGAAGGAAGAGGAGGTGTGTGCTGCAGCTCAGTGTTTTTCCACTGGTGTTTTTGAGGGCGTGTCGGGTTAACCGCCTCATGAGTGTTCTATGAGGCACACTTAACTTTCATCCCTGTGACGTCACAGGAATGAAAATGAAAGCTGTTTTCAAGCAGTTCAGAGCAATGTTTTCTGTGGGAGATGGGAACTCCTTTTGGGGTGGACTATTACGTGCACAAAAAAGGTATATAACTCAATAAAGAAGAGGGAAAAAGCCAAAAAGCATAATACCACACTTGAAAGTCAGGATTTCATGGCCTCTGCAAAACATTTTCCATGGCCTCTGCAAAACATTTAAAAAACATTTACAACTAAACTAAAATGTGCGTGTAACGCTCACCAAGCTGCTAGCCCAACACACCCTCAAAAACACCAGTGCAGCAGCACACACCTCTCCTCTCCCTTTCAAACACTATCTACCCTCCAGGCAGTCAATGGACATAAAGTTGTTACTGTCATGTAGACAGTCCACAGTTATAACTTTATGGATGAAAGATACTTTTGTTAAAGATTAAAAGCTCACCACTCTGAAACTCTTGCTCCAGTCCATGTTGCTAAGCTGGCAAGGGGATATACTGCTGAACTGAAGCTGTGTTTATTGGCTTCTCATGACCAGGCCTCTGCTTCTGATTAGCTAGTAGTCCTTAACTAGGAACAACTCCCAACAAAGATCAAGTAGAGGCAAGATGTATCACTCCTTAGCTAAAACGAAGCCTTCAACACACAGGTTGACAAGAGGAGCTGCAGTGTGACAAAAATATGGTGTTTTTTAAAATGAAACCGTGTAAACCTGTTCTGGTACAACCCCTAAATGTCAGAGGTTGCACGGCTCTGGAGCAAATATAGGTTGAGTGTCTTGCTCAGGGACACATTGGTGGATATGTCACAATGCCCTAACCCTAATCCCTAACCCACATATTTATCCACTTTTTAATTTTTTTTACTTTTCCTCTTGTGCATCAGAGGAAAAGGTAGAGTTTGGCAGAGTGCATCATTAGGTATAGGATGCAAAAACAATAATGTCTCAGCATTTGACTGCAGCTTCTTAAGTGGAACAATGTCACATCATACAAAAACACAACAGAGGAACAGATTATATGTCTGTATTTATTTTCATCAGAACACAATTTTAATCATTGTAGCAGTAGTTTTTATACTTTTTCGAAAAGATCATGACTTGTGAGACTGTTTTATAAATCATTTCATCAAAGTTGTTTGTAAAAAAATTAAAGAAGTTACTTGAACTAATGCATCTATAATATTACAATATACTGGTAGTATAATAGTAATCATAATAATCATAAGAGCAATGATACTTCTATATGACTTTGAACCTTTTTAATTTCTATAATCATAAATCTTTCGCTTTCACACACAGAACCACAACCTTTCACAATAAGGTTGCGAAGCTGAGGACAAGTCTATTGGTTAAACCGCACCACATCAATGATTTCAGACGCTCAAAATAAAATAAAAAAATGATAAGAAGAAGAAGTAGAAGAAGAAAGTGACAACGTGACATTAACTCAAAATACACAAGGAAAACTGGACGCAAAGACATACATTGTTCAGCATACTAGGGAACGTATTTACAACCAAAAAAGGAATGGGCTTCTGCATAGATCCACAGGATAGAGAACGGAACTATTGTGAAAACAGAGAGAGGCTGAGAGGGAGTGAAAGAGGGCAATATTTGTGTACATACCATTTGGTGGTGGGTGCACAGGGAGTCAGGGGCAAGTGGTATACATAGTCTAGAAGTGCAGGGGTAAAACACAAATTTAGTTTTTGTAGGTTGGTGTGTTGTGGAATGTGACAGACCATAACCTACGACTGCTACAGACCACTGTCAGGAGATCTAGACTGAAACAATAAGACCCTACACAATTTCTTCTCAGTATAATGCAGTAAAAAACTGACAAATCAAAACACACAAAAAGTAAATCATTAGTAAATCATTATCACAGCAGAGTAACTGTTGCGTGCATGCCTGCATTACCAATAAAAGTCAAATCAGAGATTTACATCAGTCAAATCTAATTCTATTAGTGTTTGGAAAAAATATCCATCCTTGGTGCAAACATGTCTGAAGGGGCATGAAAGACAACTCATGCGCACAGCATTCACACACACGCAACCACAGTGAGGATGCATTTCCGCATGTAAAGCAGACATGGCCTCTGCATGACTTTTTGCAGTTTCATTGTATGAACACATGTCCAGCAGTTGGTTCATGATGGCCGTTACATCACAGCATGGCTGTTGACATGACAGGAACAATGAAACCACATGTATGTTTTCAAGAGATCCCTTACATGTGTTTAGGGTGAGGGGTGTGTGAAGCTTATGAGTTGCAAACCATATTTTGCTAACATGGCACATTTCTATGACAGTGACAGACCCTGTGTTCCTCCTGTTTCCCATTATGTTTTATCATGAAAAGCAGCGTGTCAAATCCGATATCAACTGGATTTCTTTGACTCAAATCGAAGTATGCTTTGGCACCAGTTTCAGGTCACTGTCAATTTCATTCTCCCTGACTTTCTGAGCTTCTGAAATCTCATTTCAGACAAGGGTTTATTCTATGAGACACGTGCAGGGAAAACATAGATCTACCCCTACCCTAGTCTGTTTTGGGTCTTGGGGCACTAACGCATGTTATTACACATTGTAAAGTACAATGGTTTCATACTACAGTCCGTGCAGCTTTAGGGCTGCAGGAAATAATGAGACAGCTAATGTAGCAGGTCCCTGTGTGGTGGTTTGCCACACCTGTCCTGCAGGCCCCAAGGTCATGGTAACACTAATGAGCTCTCCAGAGAACACACGGCAATTATCGACGTTACACAAACACACACAAACACACATCTCTGCACATCCACGTACACACACACACACACACACACACACACACACAAGCACACTTTTACCCACAGGCCCATCACTTCCATCAGCTCACACTTTCTGATTCCTATGTATTTGTCAGTCCTTGTGTGGTAGAGCTTCAGCAGCAATAGCAATATAAAAGAATAAAAATATCTCCATCTACTGGTGGCAAATATAATAGCAGCATTTTTCTATCACTGAATGCAGTCGTCCAAGATGGGCATGGGTGTGCTGTGCTGAATGACAATGAGCAGTTATGTACTTCATGCAAGCAGGAATGGTAAAGTCTAGAGTGGGGCAGGGTCTAAACAGCATACGTGTCAAAATAACCCAAACAGGCTGGTTATATAGACATGATGGGAATAAATACGGTTTTAAATCCTCATAGAATCTGTATAATAAAATTCTTGACATCAGATATTGGATTGGACATCTCATTTGAATACCCAACATACTTCGGTGTGGAAAAAAATGCATTTAACAACAGTTGTTTATCATCGAATACCTGATCTCACAGCCTTGTTCATGGAAGAGACAAAAGAAAATCTAGAAACTATAGAATAAGTCAGCCCTTAAGGTCACACCTTTCCATCTGTTCACACGCTGGTCAACATTTATAAAATAAAAGAAATAAGCTGACTTAGACGAGAATCTGGTTATGCCATTAGTGCTTACACAAACAATGACACGCTCCTCTCTCTGGATTTGTTTCGGTTCCTGCTCTCCAGTAACAGCCAGTGGAACGCCTCTGTAGTACAGGCGTATGAATTAGAGAAGAAACAGGAAATGAGCCGTGTATTTACCCTTTGTCTGCTAACAATTTGTATGTGTATGTTGTTAACTGTGTCTGACTGTGTTGATGACAATGTTTGTATTTTATATCTTAATAAGCCCTTTACTTAATGAGACATGAGTTTGATGTTTTGAGGAGAGAAAAGTTCAAGACAGTGGGCATGCTACAGGAGCTGATTTGGGATGTGGTGCTGAAGGGGGGCTAAGGACAATCAACAGAAGAGGCTGTCATAACCTTGCAGAGCGCCTCCACATGCAGTTCATGAAAATAGGTTATGCACTTTGATTCAACAGAAACAAACTGACCATTTTGAACAAATTGCCTCTATGTTGAATGTAGAATGTAATTGTATATGTATTGTATGCCCAGGGAGCGGGGTCATAGTGTAATATACCTATTAGCAGTCAGGTGATTTTCCTTCAAGCTGCTGCAGGTAGATTGCTTCCTTTCATAGCGAAACGTTGATGTATTCATTGTAACTGCATGGAAATTACAGTTTACCAGTTATTAAAAGGCCTTAAAGGTAACATCCAGTCATCAAAGGCTTGCAGTTTAAATTACACCACTGATGTAGACCTCAGTATTGGTTTGAGGGCAAACAGTAAATTGAGTTTCAAGTGGTCATAATACAGTAAAATGATTTACACTTGAACTGCTGGTCACATTTGATTATTAATAAAAAAACAGAGAGAAGGGAAAGAACCAAGGCTCATGAGTAACCATCATGTTTATGTTGCAGACATTATTTGGACTGGACAGTACCTTTAAAATCTAACATCACAAAATCTTCTTTGTCTGGAGCAACAGTGAATAAGGTTGATCCAGTGGTAAAATCCTGATGTCAGTTAACTTTGCTGAGCAATGTTGCTGAAAAGTGACCAGAATCCAAATGGGGTTTTGGTAAAATGCCTGGAATAACATCTTTGGTTAAGACAAGCTTAACACAGTTTCATGTTTTGTTCTGTGAGATAAAATTATCCTATCTCTGGGGGTTTTCGTAGCTACCTGTGCACTTATTAACTAAGTTGCTAACAAGTGGCAAACTCTGTAAACAAACACAGAAGATCTCATCCACTAGCATTATTAAAAGGTAATAAACCAAACTATTTACAACACCAATTTAAAGATTCCTTGGCCCTCCTAATTTGGTCATGTCACTAGGTTTACTAAATTGCACGCTTCTGCCTTGTCATCTGTTCATCTCCATTCAAAACATGAGGACTGAACGCTTAGTTTAGCATCTTTAAACCATGATCCTTCTACACATAATACCTGTCAGGGAAACCAGATGGCAGCTATTATTCTTTTTATTTCAAACATTTTTTGACTGATTGTGTAAAACCCAATCATGGGGTTAGTTCAAAGCTTAAAGGATAATTCTGGTTCATTCCAGCTAGTGTCTTAGTTTTGTAGTTTTGGCATTCGGTTCATTGGTTATGATAAAATTTCACTCAACAAAGTATCTCCTGTTGTCTGGCCTGTGGTCATCAACATTGCTACAATGAAGTCCAGCAGGGCAGAAAAACCAAGGTATCAGATGATAAGGCATATATTATAAACAAGTTATCAGTCAGTCAGATTTTCTAAACCATTGGATTTGGTGTAAAAACTAAAAAGGATTGAACAGGAGAAATGTTCATAATAAACTCTCACTGCGTAGTAAAACTGTGTGTGATGTTTTAGCCAGCTATTTATTCATGCTAATTACAGAAATATTATCTCACAAAACAAAGTGAGGGAAAACCATAAACCTGTGTTAAACACAGTGCTTATTGTAGACATCAGAACCACATTCAAACCCCAGTGAAGTTTTAATGGGATTGTGACCATCAAACCAGCATGGCAGAGCTTAGTGACATCGGAGGGGGCCTCCATAAAAACATCATCGCTGCGCCAGCCTGTTAGGTAGGCTTTTAGGGCACATGTCAACAACACACACTCATCCTCTCATACACAGATACATGCACACATGTGTAAAGACATGCATACAAGCACACACACGCTCACGCATGCTCGCACACAAAGTAAATCTAGAAACACAAACCATCACACACAACCTTGCAGCTAATTTTTTTTTACACTTTATCTGTCTTATTTAGAGAGCACATTTTCTTCATGTATGAGAGACCCAGAAACAAACACAAAGGATGAACATTAAAAAGAGAATATGATTGTGTTATTCCATAGTCAGCCAGTGCAACACAAACCAATAATTGGAACACAGTGTAAAAAAGCGTAGTGAGAGAAACTCAGCCATGAGGAAGCCGACCTTCCCACTCAACAAAGGCTGTGGCATTGTCCCCTTTCTATGTAAGGGACTGGTTGAGTCCCTTAGTGTGTCTGTTTGTTTGCTTATTTATTTGTTTTGATTGATTTGTGTGTCTTTCGTCTCAAAGCGTCCCACATTTTCTATTTGCCGGCAAGTGTTGCAGAATGTCCACAGGCACACAGCTCCAGCCATTCGCACAAGTGTGGCTGTATTTTTCCACATTGGTTGCTATGGTGAGGGAATCCCCCACCCTAACAACCTCACCTCCTCCTGGCAGCTGTATCACTCCTCATTGGCAGGGCTCTCCTCCAGAGGCGTGATGGTGGGGAGGCCCAGTCCTGTTGCATTGTGGGATGCAGTGAGGCTGGCAACAGTATGTAGGAGGACGAGGACCAGCAGGCAGAGTTTGAGCCGGCTGTTACACAGTCTGCAGGCTGCCGAGGAGCTGAGGGAGGTACGGTGCTGGCATGGCGGATGAGTTCTTTTCAGGGTCCCCCGGGAACGGTTGTCCACTTTCAAGTCCCACCGCACGTCACAGCACTCTGCATCCGGGTCTACACCTGATGGATAGTCTTCCAGCAGCCCTGGGGGTTGTTTTGGGGGAAGGGGGGTGGAGGTGGTGGAGGAGATATAAACAGTTAGCTCACATCTCACATGTTGTCATAGAGATGCTGAATGTAGCATTTAGTCAAAAAAAATGCTTGTCCAGCTTCCTCCAAATGCACTGCTTTGAGAATGAAAAGATGTAATAAGACAGGAGTGATTTCCAATAAACTTCATCATTCTTAAGACAACACATGCAAATGGAAAAAAGCAGATTAAGAAACATATTAATCAATTTGACAACACATGCACAACATAAAGAAACACACAAAAATACATAAAACAAGGGAAAGGAATAACACTAGATATACAGCCAATATCTCCATTAATATCATATCACATCATCACAATGTTAAAAATAAAGTAAATATTGTTAGCCAGTTTTTCCCAGAAAATGTATTTTGTGCTTTAACACAGATCTGTTTGGTTTAGCACCAAATGTCTGTCTTCTATTCTGCAGTAGTCTAATTGAATTACTATGATTAGCCTTGCCTTTGCAACTAGGCGTACAGATATATACTATAGGAGTGCATTTAATGTATGGTGACTGTACAGTACCCTACTGTATATACTAAAGATATTTGCAATTTAGCGACAAAAGCAATATGTATCAACATGTACTGCATTGACACAAGGTCTGAAATCAGCTTTAAGCTTTCTGACATTCTCTCCACTGACACTGTAAGCAAAAGGGGGTTGTCCCAGCCCATGTGCATGCTAATGTGAGGAGAACTTTGAAGAAGAGTGTGCCCACTCAGCACAGTTTAGACTCTGAACAGCTTAAGTGTGACAAGAGGAACCATGTAATTAGTGCAAGTTTCTGACAAATCTGCATTTAGAGTGACCATGTTTGCAGAGATATTGACAAAATACACACATGCACACTATACATAGAAGCAAAGGACACAACCTGACTAGTTGCAATAGCTGCTGTAATCTCACTTACTTACTCAAATTTACAGAAATGCTTTATTATCTTTGCTCAGTACATCAGCTGTGATCACCGAGCAGACTGTACATTTAGTTAGAATTTATTGCCAAGATCTGGACAACTTAACTGGATAACATGTCTAAAAAGTTTGGTGATATTCTATTTTTTTTCTTATTGTCAGCAAAGCCCATGAAAAGACCAAAACCAATTAAGTCATCTAAATAACAAGTACTGTCTGTGTAGCCAAAGCCTGATATAGCTTATTCCTCTGTGCCACAGACCTCCATAATTGAGCAAAAACTATTGAAAACACATAACTTAGCCACACTGTTGTGCTGGATGTCATTTTCCTTTATGATGATGAACACTGTAGTGGGCACTGTAGTTTATTTTGGCACAATCCCACATTCTGTTGCCTCAAAGTACTTATGAATGTAAATTTGTATTTAAGTTATTTTGAGAAATGATTAAATGTTATGTGAACCCATTGTGTGAAAATCATTAACTTTTGAGAGATGGACCGACACATTGTTGGTTATGGTCTTAAGACTTGTTGATAATAGCAACAATATATTGCCAGCCTTATCCTTTAAATTTTTAAGTCTTAATTATTCTTCATAAATACACATATCTATACAAAAACAAACAAACAAAAAAACTCAAATCAGAAACACAAACACTACTATCAATATCTTCTGTCACACTGTACATGATAGCTTTGAATATAACCTGATGCTCAACATGACCACCAGAGGGCAGCATCAACATGTGATGACGAAAATCTGCTCACAGTTATACTGTGTGGGACTCACCTTTGGTGCATGTGGAGACAAAGATATGGTCCTGACAAAGTTAAGCATTTATTTAGGTTTAAGGCTTGTGTGTGTGTGTGTGTGTGTGTGTGTGTGTGTGTGTGTGTGTGTGTGTATGTCCTGACCAAATGAGTGTGACATATAGGCCTATAATATTCAGCACAAACACAGATTTACTGGGAGAGTGCTCCATTGTGCAGCTGCCTCTTACTGATGTGAGAAATTGGAAACAATTTGTTGTTAAGATGTATCACCCTGTTAGTCTGGTGATTTGACAGAACATCCTGGAATTGTAAAGTCACAAGTGTTCATTGTGTCTCTACCAGAGATTTGTGCGTCCTATTGAATAATCATTGAAAAAGACATTACGCTCTGTTTGTGCTCACTATCTGTTCGCTCATTGTACAACAGGTACTGTAGTTAAGTAAGGTATCGACAGTACACAGGATTAGCACAAGAAGTAGAGGTTAGACAAGCTTGTTACTCATAGCTTTGAATGCTGCTTTATCCCTTAAATGGTCAACAAGGCACTTTGACCTAACTGCTCAGTGCTACTTGTTGAGTACTAAAGATACCCTGGGCAACTTCAAAAACTGTGCTGATGTTAAACTTTATAATAAGGATAAATGGAATAAACGATGGAAGAGAAAACAAACAGAACAATGCATAAACTATGCGATGATGTTTTTGTACCTGTGCATATAAAACTGGGGCTGCCTCCATGAATGAGATCATCATTGTCGGGCAGGACGAAGGGGCACCGCTGCTGCACCTCCAGGCAGTACTGACCACAAGGGATTCGCTTACTGCAGTGCATCTGGGTGGTCTGGAAGTACTGAGAACACAGCCAGGGCTTATAAACCATCTAGGTGGGAGACAGAGAGGTGAGGGCAGGGGAGAGGGAAAGACAGGTGGAGGGGGTGCAGAGAGAGGATATTGATGAGTTAGGGAGGATGGCATTGGGTGATTCGCATACACGCATGCACACTCTCACATGTACTGTATGTGCATTGTCCATGACCTCTACAGCTATTCATTCATACAAGACTAAGCTGATATCCTGGTGATCCTGACATCACCTTGTCAGTAAATTCACAGTACTACCCAACATCCTCTTCAGAACAATCACTATCACTGTGTACGGCGGCTGCATTTCAAAAAACAGCATGTAAATGTAATGAAATGTAATGCACAAGAGGACCTTCAGCTTGTTTTGCAAGCATTTAAAGTCACCATCTATACTGTAAATCCTAATGTAAACATAGATGTACCATCACAACTGAAGATCATAACAAATATACTGTTATCACTCTAATATTAATACAGGGACCAACATTAGACAACAACTAAATCGAGATTTACATCAGTAATGTAAAATGGGCCTACAGTATACAGTAATAATCAATTAAGATCCAGAGAATCAAGGAAAGGTTGTCTGACAACTGGGTAAACTCCATCTGCTGAGAGTGACAATGAGATCTGGTAGAAAGATCTGGGAAAAATGTAGTAAGTGGGCCTTTAGTTCTTTTTTTTAAAAAATTTTATCAAACAAACTGCAGTTTTTTCACAAATACTTCAGTTAAAAAAAACAACTAATTAGGCCTTTACTTTTTGGAGAAAAAAGAAAGAAAAAGTTTCCAACACACATTTAAGAGGATACATAATTTTAACCATGCAAAAGGCTTGCTGGAATAAAAACAATAAAGAGAGGCATTTACAGTGTGCAAATACACTAACTTGCTATTGTTGAAAAAGGAAATACAATCAGTTTTATTAAATGGGTTAGATGCAATGAAAATCACAAAGATTATACTTTACAAGGCACATTTTAGGATCTAAATATAAACAAGTGTAGGACCATCACCACAGAATTGGATGGCTTATCACTAACAAATTGACAGCTCTTTCAATACGATATCAACAGAATACAAAACTCTGAGTATCGGTATGGTACCTGAAGTTGTTAGGATTTGTTTACATCTGAGCTGTTTGTGAACACAGCAGGAAAACATGCTTATATTCTGAATTATCATCAGTTCACAGATTGGTAAACATCACATTATGTTGCGAATTATTCATTTCATTTTGTTTGTGAGATTAGCCCAAACATACAATATATGGTCAAAATGGGGTCTCTATTATGTAATGCACCTGCAGCAATTAGCAGGTATTTCCTGTCAAACTCTCCAACGACTGCGAGGCAAGCTAGCTCCTGCTATGAGCTAACAGTGCGCCAAACCATTGATTGCATTGCTCCTCCACAGATACTTAAATGTTGGTATTTGTGGTTGTGCATGTGTGTGTGCCAGAAAGAGAAGAACATATTTTCTAATTATTACAACTTTTTTTTATTTTTATTAATAACACAACACATAACAGGTGACATACATAACAGACACAGCAGTATTAAGTGAAGATACATAAAAACATAAACAAGTGACAACAGTCCACGGTTGGGCATAACAGCGTGATATTCAAAGGTAATTTGT
>JAPMOB010232410.1:0-27324 GCA_029875015.1 Lepomis gibbosus
CACTGACTGCCTGGAGGGTAGCTAGTGTTTGGAAGGGAGAGGAGAGGTGTGTGCTGCAGCTCAGTGTTTTTCCACCGGTGATTTTTTAGGGCGTGTCAGACTAGCCTGCTTGGCGAGCGTTCTATGAGGTGCATTTAGCTTTCATCTCTGTGATGTCACAGGAATGAAATAAGTATTTAATATAAGTTATTAGTTATTATTTAGTATTAGCACTTATTCAAATTCAAGAATTAATATACTAATACTACACTGTTACTTAATTAAAAAGTAACAGTGTAGTATTAGTCCTCCTATGTAAATGTTACTTTTAAAGTATCAAAAGTAAAAGTACTCAATACAGTGAAATCGGCCCTGTGAGAGTTTAAATAATATATCTAATGTCATAATTTACTATATGTCCTATTTATTACTCATGCATTAATGTTTAAGCAGGAGATTTTTTTGTATGTTTCATATGGCTGCAACTAATATATATATATTATATAATATATATATTTTTTTTTTCATTCATCAACATTCATCTGCTGGTTAATCTATTTATTGGTTGGTTTGTAAAATGTAACCAAAAAGTGGAAAATACATCACAATTATCAGAGTTATCCTGAGTAACACCTTCAGATATCAGCCCAAACCTCAAAATGATTAAGTTTACTATAATTTAAGACAAAGAAAATCAACAAATCTTCACATTTGAGAAGGTGAAACAGTTTAAATATAATACGTTATCAAAATAGTCACTGATACATTTTTATAAGAACTAATGGATTTATTGACTAATTGTTTAAGCACATTATAGTGGTTGGTACATGTCTTATTATATAAAAGAGTAGATGTATAAAGTGTCATGAAGTGGGACAACTCAAGTAAAGTCTAGATACCTCAAATTTGTGTTCAAGTGCAGTAAATGAGCACATGTGTACATTCGACGACTGGTGTGTGTTACTCACAGACTCTGTCGTAGCTCTGCTGTATCTCTAGATGTTCCGAGTGACTGAAGATTCTTCTCTAGTGTGACAACTGGAGAAACAATTGCACAATACAAACATTAAGAGCGTACTGAACTCACAAATACGCTCACACTCATGCACTTCCATTCACTCTGTAATCCTACTGTGAAACTAAGTAAAGCCATAATTAAACTCACATCATAATTACTTTATCTCAATCTACTTAACCTTAGACCTAATGTTACCCTAAAAATACCCTAAAATTCTGAACTTAACTTATCCAATATTTAAACCTAGTTTTAACACAAAATCCACAGAAAAACTTAGACCCTAAACCAACCACAAACATTTAAGTTTAGTACTACTTTTAACCATTAACCCAAAATATTTTGCTAAACTAACTGTAACTCAAATTTAAACCTAGTATTAACAATAATCTTCCCCTAAACTCAACCTTAAGTCTCAAACTAAATTTAAGATGCATTTTCAACAAAAACTATAATTATTATTATTATCATATTAGTCATAGATCCATGTCTTTATTCTCGACCAGCTCTGGTACAGATTGTGATCATAACCATTAACCTACAATCAGTTTGAACCGTATTGTAAAATAATAACCATTCAAGTCTCATGTGTAAACTAAAGATTTAATCTGAAAGTATTCTAACCCTCAATTTAGTCCTAGTACTACTACTACTAAAATCCAAACACGAATCTTGAAACTAATTTCACCCTGACTTATTTTTATTCCTAATAATGTTAGAATCCATTTAAAGAGAGGAAGACTGGGCAAAATATTCATGTTAGGACAGGAGCACAAGGACAAATGTACACCCGGTTGGTCTTTTTACCGTTGGAGTTGATCTGGAAGATGCTGGAGGAGGTCTCCTGAAACACATCTTGCAGTTCTGAGGGGCTGACCTGTGTGGCTTTAGAGAAAACATGACATCAGCAAACACTTCTCAGCCCAGTGGAGCGTGACACTGCAACAGACAGAGCGCTGACCACACAAGAGACAGCCTGTAGTGACTACAGGCAGCGATGAAACAAAAGCAATAGAAATATCCAAGTTTGAATATTTTCACAAGTGTATCAGTTTGTGTGTGTGTGTGTGTTTTTTCTTGTTTGTCTTTCACATTTGATATCTTAAAGGTCAAAAAGGTTATTGATCCTTTTGGCCAGATTCTGATTGGCCAAAAGGAGAAAAGCATCTTTGCTGGGGGACGACACGATAGCCATTACCATGCTAAGCTGTTGGCCAACTGAAAGCCAGCATTTATTTCATTCTGTCTTTGTACTGTGATTTTCTAAAGTGAATTTACCTAATTTCCAAATACTTTGATGAAATCTTAAAGGGTCCAATGCAGCGAAAAAGCTACAGAGAATTCCCACCCAACTGCTCAGTTTCTCTAAGCTATATAAGCTATATATATATAAACTATAAGCTTTTAGCTGTTTTGGTTCTTTGTTTTGGTTTTCTGGCTCAAAGCACCTACTCAATCTCACAATCTCAGTGTACACTGCCCCTTTAAACCCAACGGAACTTTCAATTGCTACTTACAATATTCCACAGGAGTGTATTACCTAGAAAAGGTTTTTTGCTGATACAACAGATTATAGGCTTATTTACATAGTAATTAAAAATGTCACCACATCCACAAGATAATGCCAATAATAACAATTTCCTTAAGATGCACCACTAATGGCAACTAGATGCCGTCTACTAAGCATTTCTCTGGAAGCCCAGTATTCATGTGAGCTAATGTTGACCTATCACAAGGTCCTGCAGTGGGTATCACTGAAGACACTGAAAAACCTCTAAACTGCTAATTAAATGTTATGTCCCCACTGCTAGCATTACTTCTTCTTTGCATCTTAGTGACCATTTTGAAAAGTACTGTTTCATTTCAGCTGGCTGCTGCGTGCTCATCCCTCCTCAGCTCCACCCCAGCTCCCCACTATTTACTCAAACTTGTACTATCTGGCTCCAAAAGCTGACAGAGATGGCGCTGAATGGTAATACCACATCCAAGCTGAAAAACCTGCTATGGATTTTACTGGCTTTACAGAGCTGCTGGCATGGCTGTAGTCTGTGCTTAAACTCTTCATTGAAATACATAACCAGTAAAACAGTATTGTACAGATTACCTTTTCACGATCTCGCAGAATTCCTGTCATAACAATGCTTTGCATTTTTCCCCCCACTGTGGGTGAAGTGTAAGTGCTAAAGGTGCTTTTACACTGCCCAGATCAAATGGAAACTACATACACTGTTGCATTTTATTTCTCCTCTGGTTCATGTTCACAAACAGTTTACAGTTTACAAACTATCTATCCAAATTGATTGGACAATTGTGGCGTGGTCACCCTGCATCTTGGGGAAATCAAATTCTTGACTTCCAACTTTACTGCCCAAGGACACAGATTAGGGTTACATTCTCTAAACATTAGAAGGTCTGTTTAGAAGCGGACTGAGACCACTTGAAAAGAAGGGTCTATGATTGTTGGTCAGCACCCCATCTCGATTGACAGCTTTCACACCAAGCCAAATGAACCACACTAACCTGGCAAACCCACCAGGGTTCCTTTTAATCGAACCAAACAGGTTAGGTATGAAAGTTACCTAAAAGGCCCTAATGCAGATGTTTTGCAAGTGCATTGATATAGCGGTCACAAGACAGCCGACTTGTACATGGATAACCAAGAATAGCAAGCCATTTGCTGGTGAAATGGATTCTGCATGCTGACTTGTTGTTCATGTTTAAAATTCAACAGAAATCTTTTCTTTTCATGCAAATTTGGCAGGTGAGGTTTTGGTAGTGGCAGCATGTAATTTAGGGAATGCTGCTGCCTTTAAATTCTCTGTGCAGGACAAATCTGTGCATGGATGGCAAAATCTTATTTGACTTCTCAGTCTAACTAACGCTGCTAATGCAGTATAGCCCAAACATGCTTTTTAAAATTCAAACAATTGTTAAATGTCAAACACATCAGACCGAGCTGACAAAGTGAGTTCTAAAGGATATGTGTAAAGACTGACACATCAAAGTTACATTAATTAGTGATAACAGATAGTAGGGAAATTGACATTTACAGTAATTATATTGAAATACTGTGTATTGTTATGATAATGAATAGATGTGGAAATGAATGGACATCAAAGGCTGTGGGAGCCTCTAATGTAGAATCTAGCTGCAGTGATGATGATAGAGTAGACTGGGAAAATGGCATAGCACTAAGCCACAGGCTGGCAGCAGGAGTGGTGAGTCTGCTGTATAAGTTATGTGGGCAGCGCCGTTTTCCTTTTTCAAAAGCACATGTCATTGCGAATGACAGGGAGGGTTAATGGCCTGAAGCCATTACAGCAGGCTGAGATCAACATCACGACCTGTGGAAGCTGCATGCACAGCCATCTTCTGCACCCAGAAATGACTGCAATTGGCATTTTGTCTGACATGGTCAAAAGTACAGCAGTATAGAAAAATGTAGAGGTGTGAAAATGCTCAAAAGGTCCCTGTATTTAAATAAAAAGAGACATAGAAGATGAAGGAGAGACAAAGCAGAGCTCCATGGAGTGAGCTGGAGGAAGAAGTGTCAGACCTCCACTGTACATCACAAGTCATTAACTTTACTCACTGAGCTACACTGACAAATCGTCCAGGTAATAACATGATTGCATGCAGTCAGTTGAGCAGCATTACAAGATATTGATACATTTGGAAATTAGTAATTTTTCAACTGAGAGACCTTTAGTGAATTTTTAATGTTATCTCAGCACGCACACATCTTTAGCGCACGCTTTGTCCACCTTTCATTTACTATGATGGATGTGTATCCTGTGTGCATGCTCCAGTGGAGGTGGCCACGGCTGTCTAAGGATGAGCTTGGACAGGTGTATGACTAAAGTGTTTGTGTTCAGTCCTAGGATCCTGTATTCCTACTTGGCATGGTCATCTAAAATAAATAAAACAGATTGACCACATCAAAACACTAAATCCACCTAACTAATATATCTATCTGACTCTCAGTGGCTCTGTTGTTTGTGTAGCATATTTGTATTTCTTTGAATATATTGCAATGATGCTGGATGAGTGTCGAGGCTCATGTAGACTACGTACAACAG
Source organism: Lepomis gibbosus (assembly GCA_029875015.1). NCBI lineage: Eukaryota > Metazoa > Chordata > Actinopteri > Centrarchiformes > Centrarchidae > Lepomis > Lepomis gibbosus. The sequence goes on from JAPMOB010232410.1 coordinate 5,074, forward strand.
TTAGCGCTAGCCGATGGTGACAGGGGGTCCCACACCATGCAAACTGACAGCGACTCTTGTCACCCGACGCTGCTCTCCAAACCACGTTTTGTCAAGGAAACACACGTGAAATGGGAACTGCGCAAACCTACACACGAAACAGCTGTTTGTTGTTATAAGATAGCAATTATAAAGACAAAGAACCTGGGTGATAGAATGGATCAGCACACCCAGGTAGCAGGGATTGTCTGAGCTACAGAGAGCTGGAGGGGAGTAAAAAGTGTTTTGCAGTAAAAACGTAGCTGCCTGCTCTGATGCGTCGTTGAGTAGTTCATGCATAGCGACGGGCGACCGCCGATCAATCACTCATCTACCCCTGATCGCAGCCTGACGGTCACCAAGGTCAACAACCGGCAAATTGGGCTGAAAATCTGTAACGTGAACTAACCTGCATTCTGACAGCATCATAGCCTGAAAAATTCAATGAAAGACCATAATGTCTAAAGTGTTACTAACAAGCTATGTGCATTACAAGTGAGAAAAGTCTGATGTTTCCTCACCATATTTTAAAAATAGAAAGAAAGAAAGAATGATATGAGTGTAATATGTGGAGAAAAAGTTAGGTTGGTGGATGGATAGCTTTACATTCAAATGCAACATACTAGGTTAAATACTTGTTGAAGGTTAACTTAAAACTAAATCCACTTTTTCGAGCTAATAAATTACATGTAAAGTCTCTCATTCATGTCCTCTATTCAGTCACTCTGCACCTCTGCTGCTTTTCTGTTAAGCTAAGAAGTAAACATCTTAAAAATACGACGGCGGAGATTCGGGGGTGGGGTCTATGAAGTTACGGTCATTACTTTAAAACAAGACGTTAAAACAAGAGTTACGTAATTTATTATTGTTCTATAATTTATGGGTGAGCGCCAGATGTTACGTTTAGGCATTCTAACATGTGAAAGGCTGGAGCGTTAATGGCCACAGGGAACCACATGGGCAGGCGGAACGTGTAGGGGGGGACCAGGGTTCAGTTGCATTTGTCAAGGGAGCGTGTTCCAGCTAAAACAGGGTTTTAAGCCTGACATTCATATTTATCATTGATTCTTCTTTTTTGCAAAGACGTAATGAACCTTAAAAAATGACTTGAACCAAATTGTTTAATGAAAAATATGTTTTACTCTGCTAGACACAGCTGGATGCCAATATCTATCAGTGAGTTTGTTGGCACCCCCCTTTTATCCAAAGCAAAGGATCTACTGGCAAGATTGCCGTTTAATTAGGTATTAGATACTCATGGTCCCCTGAGAGTGAGGCTTAATTATTTGGTGAACACTTTATCTTTTTGGGGTGTCGCTACCAGGTCAAGTCAAGGATGTACATTTTAAATGGAAACACACCAGATCAAAGTGTGATTTGGGTCAGTATTGACTTCATGAATCCAAGCTGGCTGTTGTCAGCTTGGTAAAGTCCACTGTTCCACTGCTGTTCCTTCTCCTCCCAGGGTATGTGAAAATAAGACCTGACGCAGGGCTCTTTTTAGGCATTATAAGCATGTGTGAAAAGCAGTGCCAAAGAAAAAAAAAACTGATTTTATTACTGCTGAACTTGAAACACTAGTTGAAGAGAAAAAAACATTTCGAACTGTGTTCATCCTAAAGGAAATAGCTGATGTGAGGGGAAAAATAGTCTAAAAGCCTGATTTCAACTCAACAAAAAGACCAGCGATTGAATGACTTATAAAAAATGTATCAGTGTATTATTCCTACTCCTTTGACTCAATTATTTCTTGTTTCTGTAAGCAGATAACATGACGACCTACTCATTACTGGCTGCTTCAATCATCGCGCTGGACTGGAGCTGCTGTGAGCCATTAAAGGTCTGTAAGGGACCACAGGGCACATAAAGGTAAAGTTGTGTGGTGGAAAAAAACCCATTGTGGCGCTCCTATCTTATGTTGTGTGGAAACAGTATTCTATTTTGATTTGTGTTTCTCTCTCGCTCTCTCTCTGTGTCTCTCACTCACTATTTATGGTCTCCCTCCCTTGTTCGTGTCTGTTAAAACATTGCAGCAGACTTTACACCTGCTTTTCCCAAATGTGAGTTTCCTCTGTACTGGTCTGCAGTGATTAATCACTATCATGTCTACTCATTTAAAGGACCATTCCTTCCTCCCATATTGTGATCCTTTGCAAAGGAAACATTGCATGCAATTTTCAGTGGAGCTGCCTTTCTTTCATTCTACCTGTGTACAACCTTAGTGCAGTCCTTTGGTAAATGAGGGCAAACACAACTTGACTGCTCCTAAAATCAGGTTGCAAATCTGTAGTAAATGTCTCCCAAGGTGACATTTTCATAAGCTACTTTTACAGGTGTTGAGTCTATTCAGTTGCTGAGGCAGAATTTCCTCTTCATAATCTACCAGGAGCAAAGTCCAGCAAAGAGTGGAGCGCCTACAAAATAAAACTACTTCTGTGCACAGGCACATCCACAGCTACAAGGCTCCCATCTCTTCCTGTTTCTACTCTTACCTCCTCTTGCCTCATTTACAGACTATACAGTTGGAAAACATGAATGAAAGTATCAAGCACAACATTGCAAATAGTCTGTGGAATAACTATAGACAGTGTATCATGACTACTACTGTGCTAATTTCATAGCATTTTCGGATATTAAATCTAACCTCAACTAGAGATCTTCTGTTTTGTATACATTTTATCCCTTTGACAAATGGGTGAAAACTGTATGCTATTGTTACACAATCCTTTTACAGTGGAGCAACATGATTTTCACATCAGAACCCACAACACATAATCTGCACTTATGATTTCATGCTCATTTCACAAACTCCCTGGAAGGTTGAGGGATCCATAGAGGGCTATTTCACAACCAGTGTTTGGTAAATGGTTTGGATCATCTCAGCAGCCTTTTATCTTTTCACACTTGAAACTTTTCTCTCACATTAACATGTCGACACTTTAACATGCTCATATCAGCATGCCACTTCAAAGCTGTGCTGATATGCACTGCCTTCAGAAAATCACTCTTGACAAATTTAGTCTCTCTGTGGTTTGAGCAGTGTGTCTGATACAGTCATAACTTAGATTTTGTCCTTTATATATATTATTATTTATATATGTCCCTGTGGAGGCATTTTGGAAATGCTTATGAGTGATGTGAGAAAAAAGACATTTTATTTTAAATGTTAAGAGTAAGAGTCTACAGCTAAATGGCTAAATGCTAATATCAACATGCCAGAATGATTACAATGACACTATTAACATGATGATGTTGGTCACCATCATAATTTAGCTTGTCATCATGGAAATCTTTGGTAATTATCACTAAACAGTGGGAAAAGGATGTTCTTGTCAGCTTTTACAGAGGAGCAACAGAAAGCATCATCACTAACATGGGATGTGCACAGCCCAGGACCAGAGGGCTCTGCAGCGGGTGATTAAAACTGGTCAGAAGATCATTGGTACCATCTCCTGAGCATCAGTGATGTCAGTGAGGTGAGGTGCCTACAGAGCCCAAAGGATACTAAAGGACAGTACCCACACCACCATACTGCAGAGCAGCTTTCCCCGAAGCTATCAGACTCTTAAACTCTAATTCATCCTCAGCAATGCAAAACTTTGTCCAAGCCCTCTAGAATGACATATTTTCATCTTTCAACAGGATGACATAATTTATCTGTAATGATGCCATGGTTAAGGTTTGGTTAACCAAAACAACTTGATTTGGTTAGGTTTAGGGAATGTTGGAGGTTTGGTTTAAAATAACTACTTTGCTATGGTTAGGGGAGATTTGTCATCATAGTACCAACAATACCCATGTGGTTAAGATTCATGAACCAATAATATACATACATGTAGTATCTCACAAAAGTGAGTCAACCCCTCACATTTTTGTAAATATTTAATTATATCTTTTCATGTGACAACACTGACAAAATGACACTTGAGTTTCATTGAGTGTACAGCCGGTATAACAGTGTAAATTTGCTGTACCCTCAAAATAACACATCACGCAGCCATTAATGTTTAAACAGCTGGCAACAAAAGTGAGGACACCCCTAAGTGAAAATGTCCAAATTGGGCCCCACGTGTCAATATTTTGTTTGGCCACCATTATTTTTCAGCACTGCCTGAACCCTCTTGGGCATGGAGTTCAGCAGAGCTTCACAGGTTCCCACTGGAGTCCTCTTCCAGTCCTCTATGACAACATCGCAGAGCTGGTGGATGTTAGAAACCTTGCGCTCCTCCACCTTCCGTTTGAGGACGCCCCACAGATACTCAACAGGGTTTAGGTCTGGAGACATGCTCGGCCAGTCCATCACCTTTGCCTTTAGCTTCTTCAGCAGAACAGTGGTCATCATGGGGGTGTGTTTGGGGTTGTTATCATGTTGGAATACTGCCCTGCGGCCCAGTCTCCTAAGGGAGGTGATCATGCTCTGCTTCAGTATGTCACAGTACATGTTGGCATTCACACACCATCAGTCGGAACCAAAGTGGTGGACAGACCCACCAGCATAGCAGTCTCTAGTGTTCCATTGCATGCATGGCTAAAAACACATGGATTTGGTACTACAGGTCCTTGCATGGGTGTAGACTCTTCATTTTATTCACTGAAAAGCAGTAATTTTTTTGATATTTGAGAGGTTTTAGATTTACTAATTTAGCTGATGCTTTTATCAAAAGTGACTCTATATGTCATATGCCTACACAGCAACTAGGGGTTAAGTGTCTTGCTCAGGGACACAATGGTGGATGTGTGACAGTTGGCGTTGAACCCAGGTCTCTCACACGAAAGGCATGTGTCTTATCCATTATGCCATCGCCATGCATGGGGATGCAGTCAAATTTACTTTTAGACTTAGATTAAGTGTTTCAGGTTTTAGCTGATACTAGTCATAAGTATGTTGACTTTTTGATTGTAGTTAATTTTGCTAAAACGTCTTTATATACTATAGAGTTGGGTGATTTAAAAATTTAATAACCACAGAATCTGAGAGGTAGGTTTCTTCTATCAATTTATCAATCTTTATCAATCTAATTGGGCTCATTGCTTATTATCTTTATAATTTTTTAAAGAATGGTGTAAAGATGTATCAGATCAGTTGACAATTTAACTGGGAATGCAAAAGAAAATATTTGCTTTTCTTTATAAGTCCTTGATAGGATTTTTAGTTCTCAGTGTTTGCTTAGCATACAGTATCATAGCTGTCAAAATAAGAGCGAGTGTCTAAAGTGGAATTAGAAAAAAGAAAGCCCTAGGGCAGAGTCTCATCTTGCATATTCCCAGTTGGCAATGATAAACCCCAGTGAACTGATTATAGATGATGATCAGTTTGGCAGTGTGGTTGATTTTCTTTTTCTCTTTTTTAAGCACTGAATAATCAATACAAAGTGCTCATACTGTAATGAGTGAATCCTGAGTAGGCCGGGGGATGAATTACCATCATGCCCTCACAGAGTAGCTTGTCGATAGCACAAATGTGCTATCTGCAACATGTTCAATTATACACTCAAATCAGAGAGGGACTTAATCAAGAGCTCCGATCTCATTATGCCTGAGGTCAGTGGCTGTCTCTCCTCAGTGAGGAGGGACAGATTTTACTCTTCCCAAAAATATGAAAATTAGCCACTGAGCAGCTGACTGAGAAAATGAGAACCTGGCCTGATCCCAACAGCTGCCACTGCAGGTGAAGCTGACAATGTTTGATTTTTGTCCTCTGTAGGATTTGACGAATATCCATACCTCTGTAATAATAAGACAAACTTAGCAGCTCACCCTGAAAACTAAACTCGTTCAGAGTAGATCAGTGCATTCAGTTCAGTTAGTTTGTGGTTTACATTCCTTTGTCAAAAGGAAAGAACTCACAGCAATGTGTCATTAGCTCAACACAGAGCAACACAGAGATTTCTTGAACATCTTCTTATATATCATCTAACAGGCACATATCATGTGTGAGTGTGTTTGTGTGTGTGTGTAGTTTGTATGATGCTTTGGCAATATTGTTGTTACACATGCTAATTTGAATTGAATTGAATTGTGTGGTTTTCCAATAAAGAAATATGCTATTCCATAAAATTTTGGAACATAGTTATAACCATATCTGGGAATAATAAGATACAGAGAGTAGATTTTGAATAAACTACACCCCAAAAGCTAAACTTGCTCATGTCTACTGGGTTTGAATTATGACCATTAGATCAGGTAAAAGTCATTTGTTTGTTTTGATGATCTCCATAATGATTCATTCATGGCACAGCACCAAGCAGTTCTGAACCTCACCACCTTATAATGGCAGGAAAACTCAGATCATTATTCATGTTTTCCTTTTGCCTCTTACTTTAGTGCTCTGTAAGTTTGTAGAAATTACTTTCAGATTGCTCCATATGTGAGTATACAGTACATTTATAAGCATAGGCCTATGTATATACATCTGGATACACACACTCAAAATGATACATATCCAGTATATATGGATATTTTTGTAAAAAATATTGATTTTTGTATAAATATCGATTCTGAATGTTTCAAATGGTTTTAAAATTCATATCCCATAGTATCAATCCTGAAAATGTGCTTCTGATACACACATCGCTGCAGTCTCCGCAGTCCCGCCTCCTGTCACTCACAGCGCTTTCTTCTCGTCTTATTTGCTCCATCTGAATCGCGTTACTTTCACTGCCAGATTTCTGCCATACTGTTCTGTGATTAGCTAGTACTCGAAACTTGTGATTGGATGCTGGCAAAGGATACAAGCAAGCCCATATTAAAGTGGTGTTACAGAGCGGTGTGAACGAGCAGAGCTTCTGCAGGACTGACATGTTGTCCTTTATAAAAAACTTGCAGAGGTTTGAGATGTCTCCACTTTCAACATCACAAAAGTATTAAACGAGATGGCCCAGTAAACTGTTGTTGATAAGATAGTTGGCCTGTTGTTTGCCCAACAGATATTTATAATTGTCAAAAAGCTAATCCCCCTCAGAGCTATCTGACCTGAGGAATCTCAGACAGATGTTGATGGGAAAAACTTTGACTCAGCAGTAAATTAAATGATGCTATTCTGCTTAACATACAGTACTATTAACTTTACTCACTCAGATAAGAGAGATAATTTAGTAATTATATTCAGTAATTTTATCAATTGGTTTGAATTTTTAGGGTGCTGCCAGGGCTGAACTGATAATCTGGCATATCGGGCACATGTTTCGCGAGTGACAAAGTGACAGGGTCGAGAGAGAGAGAGCAGGAGGAGAGTGGAGGTGAAGCAATAAGCGTGAGTAGCTCAACTTGTCGGGAGGGGCAGGGAGGGAGGGTCATTTACACTGAGGACGCTGGGGACATGTAGCCACCATGTTTGAAAGCATTTGTTAAAAAGATTCTGAAAAATAGCTTGCACCATGAAAAGTTAATTAATAAATAAAAATGCTTTGAAAAAGGTTTATTTGCACAATAAGCCTGCAATGCGATGTACGAAAAAACTTAAGCTAAAAACAATAATAAGCTACTGATTACTGCATCATATTCTATTATTTTTATAGCCTATTCTGAATTGTCACCTACCACTGGAATTTTGTACTTTCTCTGGTGCAGAACATTTCTCCAGAATGCAAGAAATTAAATGTTTAATGCTCAAAATCTTCTGGAGGAGGATCCCCAGACCCTTCTATCAACTACCTATTTCATCAATACATTTTTTTCCTAAATAGGAGGCCTATTAAATTATATTCTTGTGTTTTCATGGACCCAATCTTGTGCAATTGTTTCGTCACACTCGTAATTCGGTATAATTCGTTTCTCATCTCATCACCCTATCTTTTTTATAAATTTCTACAGATAAATGTCAAAAGTTGTAAAAGACACAGAAGGCAAACATAAACAATCGTATCTACAATGACTGAGGTCACATCAACAGGTTTTTCCTGCGGTTATAAGGCTTAGGTGGTGATTCCCAAAACGGCTTGGGTGCTGTGCCTTGAATGTAAAATCATTGTGGAGAGCATCAAAACCAACTAAATTATATTTCCCAAAGGGTTGTAGTTCCTCCCTAGTTGACTTTTTTTTAGCAAGGTTAGTCCATAAGCTTTTTTCAATGTTAATTTATTATCTGCTCTGGCATTTCCAACTATTTGTTTACAGATATGGTAAAAAATAATGCAAGACCCCTAACCACCCATCCCCTCTGCCACCATCCCCACAAAAAACAAACATCTAAGGCTCACATAAACCTATGGGAAAACACTGAAATTATAAGCTAATCTGATAGGCATGGCCACAGCACTGCTGCTGAGACATGGGCTGTTATATTTTACAGCATGCACATTATCCACACAAAAGTTCCTTCACCTCCCCTACACGCTCTGTTTCTCTCTGTCTCTCTCTCTCTGTCTCTCTCTCTCTGTCTCTCTCTCTCTCGGGTTAGACCCCCCTTTGCCTTCAGAAGTGCCTTAACTGTTTGTGGCATACTTTCAACGAGGTGTTGGAAACATTCCTCAGAGACTTTGGTCCATATTGACATGATGGCATCACACAGTTGCTGCACATTTGTCGGCTGCACATCCATGATGAGAATCTCCTGTTCCACAACATCCCAAAGGGGCTCTTTTGGATTGAGATCTGGTGACTGTGGAGGCCATTTGAGTACAGTGAACTCACTGTCACATTCAAGAAACCAGTTTGAGATGATTTGAGCTTTGTGACTGGTGCATTATCCTGCTGGAAGTAGGCATTAGAAGATGGTACACTGTGGTCAGAACGGGATGGAAATGGTCAGCAACAATCCTCAGGTAGGCTTTTGTGTTTAAACGATGCTCAGTTGGTACTAAGGGGCCCAAACTGTGCCAAGAAAATATCCCCGACACCATTACACCACCACCACCAGCCTGAACCGTTGATACAAGGCAGGATGGATCCATGGTCCTTATTTATTTAACGATCAAAGGTTTTCTACTTAAAATGGAGGGAAAGTGGCATCAGTGAAAACACTCTCTTTTGTGCTTCATTACACTCCAGACATGCACATCACCCATCAAGACAGCCCTGCCTTATTTAGCTTTAGTTTTGCGCGTCTTTCTGTAGTTTGTGACAGGCTTCGTAAATACACCCCATAGACGACCCCAGTTTTCAATGAATATTTTCTATTTTAAAAAAGGAGAACTGCAATTTCACCTCTAGATGCCACTGAATCCTACACACTGCTTATTTAATTGTTGTTCTGTATACTTTTTGCACCTTGTCATTTTAAAACAAAAAACCTTTAGGGAAAAAACAAAATGTATGGGATATCTAACTTTAAAGGTTAGATGTGTTACTTTTCAGTACGCCACATAATTAATGTCCCGGCAGCTGTCTTTTAGAATCACTTTTAATACTTCCATGATGTAATCCTGGAAGGGAATTAAATAGTACCCTCATTTGTTTAGCTGTAATTTGTTCATAACTACAAAATGTAAAGATTTACAAGATGACAAAAAAATCTAAAATGTTCTTGAAAATTAAGTTTAAAAAAAAACAACAATTGCCTATTGGGTGGAATAGTTCTTAAACAACAAATAACTGAACAATGGTCATGTATTTGGAAAATAAGATGGCACAGTAATTCAAGGTTTGTCTTGAAGCTGCACTAATGAATATATCTACATTAAAGTCAAATCCATCCATTGTCAACCTCTTATCCTGCATACAGGTTTGGCTTTACAGAGTTTTTTTCTCCATGTTTCAGCATGTTGTTTTGGTTTACTGCCCAACTTAACTGTTTTGGTTCAGTGTCAGTGCTTTCATTCATCGTTTCCAGCTGCAGACAGCTGCTTTCAATTTAAAAGCTCTTACAAACCCACTGGCTACCTTCCCAGCACCAAATGGCAGACAGATGAAGTTAGAAACTAGCTGGTGAACATGGAGGAGTATTTAGCAGCTAAAGAGCTGCAAAAGCAGGGTTCAGCCTTGTTTCTGAAGAGTAAACATTTCACTTGCTTGGTGACCATAAGAATGACATCAAATGAATTCTAATATGGCTCCATGTCTGTTGTGTGAGTTCATAAAAAAAAATTGTTTGCTAACATATTTAGCATAAAAACCTTTTGAGATAACATTTTGTTATGGTAGTAAATACAGCTTGGTGCACTGCCTGGAAGTGCCCAAATGTCAATTCACATAGGTTTAAAGAATAGTGAAACTAATGATTTACCTCAGAATTCTTCAGTGTGATAATTAGTGCAGGGCATTTTATTTTACCTAATTATGTACTAATTGTTTTCAATAGGTTTAAACGTGTAGTTCAAAACAATAGATTAACGGCGTATTGTATATCGATATAGAATGAAATTAAGTAACGCTGGCAGTTTTTTTGGTTGTTACAAATTCCATTTAACGCTCCCAAAGTATTAGACGTGGTGCCAATATTGCTTCTAGAAGGCCATCACAATGTTTCTGTGTTATACCTGTGTAAATGTGCATCACGTTCCTATACCTTTATACATCAGTGATGCTACAGTAAAGTTCAGCCTGGAAAAACTGATATTTTTAGCACATGACTTCATGGCTTTGGATAACCGTGAGACAGTGAACAAACCACAGGAATTCATCAAAGATTAACCTTAAGTTCACTGGGAGCAGGCATACACCCCCACCCTCCAAACACATATACATATACACAAACACAGACACATACTACACACACACCCCTACATGCAGCCGTCTAGAGGTGTGCTGCTCTGTTTAGTGAGCAATCATGTTGCCCGCAGTTTAACGTACAGAAAATGCAGACCAACGTTAAATCATTACGATGAAAAGCTCTGTTCTAGTCTGACTGAACAGCATGCTGTTCGGATGCTGCAATTTGGCCGGACATTGTTGTTTCTTTGATGAAAGCCTTGTAATTCTGCCTCACTCCTCTGCTCAGTAGGAGACTATTTTCAAACAGTGCAACGGAAGATTGACAAAGATAACAAACATTAAGATGCCAAATTGGTCAGGCGTAAACATTTAGAAAAAGGGGCATCAATTATGTGATTTCTGCTTAATAAAATCTGAGTTTGTGCTCAACTTGATAAAACCTTTTCCCTGACATGCAATTTCAGACTATAAATTATTGTTAACAGAAAAATAACGCACTTAACACTGTCACATCCAGAAAAGGAGAGACATTTTTGGTTTCAACATGTTTAAACCGGATTGATCATCCCCACTGTCACAACGCTGTCAGGCCAGTGTAAATACTGTCATTATGCTTTATTCTTACTGCGGGTATCTAAAACTAACAAACTGTGCAGAATTTGATACAAAACAAGCAGTTTCCACAAAACAAATATAGCTGTATGTAAGACAAATGAACATATTAAGAGCACTTTAATGAAAGAATACGTCATATGTCACCAAATTTCGATTTTACATTGGGTTCATTCTCCAATGGATTTATCATGTGGGGAGCATGAATGTGGTGTGAAAATTTAAGTGCAATCTGACCATTGGTCAATTATTGTGTATAATTGAGAAGAAGAGGAAAGCACAGATTATGACTGTACACAGAAAAATTCATGCCAATGTGACCAGAAAATGTCAAAATACAGTCTCTTGCTTTGAAAGAAAGTGTTGGATGAGTGAAACGCATAATGTGGCCATTATAAGGCCATAACCATACTCAACCTGTCTAGTGTTAAGTAGTGTTGTCCAACGCCAGTTTGATAGAACACAGGTAGTTTGATTGGTTGAATCATCTTTGTAAAATTAATGGTGGTTTCATATTTTGTTTTCATCATGCATTTTTTCCACACATGTAAGATCAAAAGGGGTTAGCCAATGATTGGAATAGTTAGCTTTTCTTTATTTGCTGTCATATATATGGTCCGTAATATAGTTACATAATAAACACAGCCAAACATTCAATTGAGGTAAGTGAATGTAAAAGTAATCCCTGCTTCAGCCTGCTCTGCATACTGGGTTTCTAATATTTTTGTCTACTTGCAAGAAAACTCTTCAAGTGTTTGGTGGTTGTTCACTAGGGGGATATCAGGCAACTTTTGATCAATCACTTGGGACAGTAACAAAAAAACTTTTAAACACAAATTCCAGTTTAATATACTCCCTATCACCTACAAAGCTCTCAATAACCTCGCCCCCTGATATCTCACCGACCTCCTTCACAGTCATACTCCCACCCGCACCTCAGATCCACAGACGGCAACCTCCTTGACCCTCTTTTGTATTGTTTACCTTGTAAATACCTTTTAAAGTGCTTTATAAATAAAATGCATTATTATTATTCTAATCCCTGTGATTGACTGGCGACCTGTCCAGGATGTACCCCGCCTTTCGCCCTATGCCAGCTGGGATAGGCTCCAGCCCCCCCGCGACCCTGTACGCAGGATAAGCGGTTGACGATGGATGGATGGATGGATGGATTATTATTATAATCACTATGAAATTTAACTGTGTTGTTATGATTAATAAGGACTGTTTTTAATGTTTGTGTTGAAATTACGTAATAAAACATAATGGTTCAGGCCCTACAGGTTTTGAAATAATAGCAGTCCCAACATCTTTTTAATGAAGATTTTAAAGTGTACCAAATCTGCAAATCTGAATGGTCTTTACAGAAACATGAAATGAATATGGGTATATATCAACAGCAGCTGGCATCAATGTACCTAGGTAGACATGGCCTGGCCAGATAGAAATTGATAAGAGAAATAAAAGGATGTAAGAATCAGTGTTGGGCAAGTTACTTAGAAATTGTAAAAGTTACTAGTTTCTCACTTATTAAGTAATAATATTACTTTACTTATTACTGGGTGATAAAGTTAACTAGTTACGTTACTTGTTACGTTAATATAGTAGTTTCACTACCACCAACACTTTGCATCTTAGACTGTGACACAATAATGGTGATACTTCAAGCTGTGGAAAGAATGCATCCTTCCTTTAGCTTTTTAGCTAACAGCTGACTTGAACAACATAAGGTCTGGTGCCGCTGATGGTGCATTCTGGTAATGCAGTAACGCAGCATTATTTGGATTAGTAACTGTAATATTATTACTGTTTAGGAAATTACAACACTGGTAACAATGAGCAAATAAAAATATTTAAAATAATCCCTCCTCCGTGACTTATTATTGTGTACTGTATTAGCTATTGTATATTGCTCACTGTCACAACAAAAGCTTTAGCTAGGAATGGGTAAAGAATGAGCAGCGTAGTAAAGCTGCATCTTAACCCCTTGACGCTGATTGTCGCAAATTCGCATGACACCTCTTCCTTTCAGACTGCGAGCCTAGATAGCGCATGGATTCCCCCTAATGCCTGTTGTGCATTTTCGATACGTACCTAGGAACCTTTTGCAAGCCCTGGTTTCTCGTTTATGCCTGTTGTCGCTAATTTGCAGCATACCTGAATTTTCTATGTTCTATAGAAAATTCTATAACAATGTTCACTTAATTTAACAACAGCTTGAAAGCAAATTTATTTTTTATTGTAAAAAATTCAGGCATCAAGCCTTCACATGGTCTGGAATGCATTTAGGAATGGAATTTCCCATTTGATTGATGAAGTGGGTGTCAAATTTTCTCCAATTATAAGCAGGACATGATGTCCTCCAGCCATTGTGCATGTGTGGTAAGGGGAGGAATCCCTTCTCCTGCGCAGAATTATTCGACAAGCAAGAAGGGAGGCAAAGCATAAGGTGCGTCATGTTTATTTAGTTTACTCTTCTTCCCCTGCTATGACTCCAAACAGCGTAACAAAGGGGTCTAGTTCTAATTTGATGTTTACCATCCAAGAAAGTAGATGGAAGATTTCCGTGTTGCAAGTTTATCCCTTCAGGCCAGCCAAAGATCCAACACTATGCCATGCAGGGCCAAAATTATTATTAAAGTGGACTTAAAGAAAGGACTGTATAGACAGTGGTTCAAGTCTGTTGATACATGCTTGATGATACCTAAAAAAATTGACTTAGAGAGATGTATTTTACACTCAACTGCTCAAAAGAACGGTTGCCTATGAACAAATTAAAATGCACTTTAAAGCGTACAACATTGCTCCTACACCAGTCATGAAAGACCAAGTCCTGGAAGGATAGTTTGATGCAATGGACCTTAGGAGAGAGAAGGAGTGAAATCCAAAATATTTCCTAAATTTGGCCCATAATAGAGAATGTTTAACCACAAAGAGAGTATTTAACCACTGGATTTCTTGGGAGTAGGATCCCAGAAATGCAAGAATTGACAAATTATCATCTGACTGTAGTTCCACTGCTACCCAGTCAGGACAGTTGGGTTTGCTGGAGCAGAAAGACCAAAACGCAAGGCAGTGCAAGTTAGCAGCCCAATAGTGGAAACTAAAAATTCAGGAGAGGCAGACTCTCATTAACCTTGTTTTCTTGAAAATGGGTCTCGTTTAAAATTGCATTGTAATTCGTCTGAGTTTCCGAGGTATATAACTGGATGTAGAAGTCCCCGAATGCTTCAATAATTTGCAAGTGATCGGCAGTGCCCATTTGGCAACGGGATCTTATTTCATTTTGCTTTATAGCCTTTGAGTTGATTGACTAATCATTTGTCAGATTTGTCTATATATAAAACATGGTTGGGTTCCAATTTGGGTTCCAATTGTTTTTATAAAGATATGGACAAATTCAGGAAATAACAACTACTCCTGTGTCACACTAAACTAACCATTGCTCTCATCTGATACACATAGGTGGACTCAGCACCTCAAGAACCACATGTAGGTTTAAGCAAATAGTCCTTAACAAAGGTAAATTTTGAAAACAAATACTCTGTTTGATAAAATCACAGATAGCATAAAGCGTGATGAAATTCCAGGCCTTAATAATTCAGTTATAGGCACATTATATACGCAAAGTGTCCAAGCAACTTTGAAAGAACATTGGTAGTTGGCACGGCGCTGACCATGCAGAAAGGCAGGACCAAGAACCGGGCTGCCCTTCCTCCGTTGCATCCAGAGGAGTTCAACAGTCCCATTATGAGGGATTCAGTGACATGGGGAGGTTGTGTGCCTCATCCACAGAGCTAACCCCCTTTCTAGCTTCACCGGACAGCATTACACGGAGCTGGACGGGTTAGAGCAGATGCTTCAGCCCAGTTTATAATTTAAGTTCTGTCATTATATCTGTACTGTATATTCTGCCCACTGGATAAGAAAATCAGGGCTCTAGTCCTCCACAAGCGGCTGACCCTGATTTTCAAGTTTCCCTCTTCACCTTGCCTCTCTGATGAGAAGATCCTTCGTCTGGTATCGGTGTAGGCGGAGGACGATCAGTGGGTGTCAGGTCGATCAGTGGGTGTCAGGACAGAGGTCATTTCAGAAGGAGTTGGAGGTATGGTAGATAAGTCAGGAAGGAACTGGGGCCTGGTCAGTAAGAGTGGGAGTGGAAGGGCTCGTTTGGTAGTTTTGCTCGGTGGGAAAGAAAATCTCTGCTTTTGGGAGCTTCTGGCCTGTCATCTGTCTGGTCCACTTCCTCCGCTCTTCAACCCAGTGATGTTTCAGGTTTTAAAAGAACGCTTTGTCTGCAGTCTTCAAAGCATGGGTGGTGTGCAGAGGTAGCACATGATGTGGACGTTCCTGCTCTTCATAAGGCTGAGGGATTTTGGATTATAAACTGACTGCTGCTCCCATCCAAGTGGAGAAGGTGGGGATGTGGGTCCACCTGTCGAAGTGCCTGGAGGAACATCTGACCTCCAAAGCGAGGTCAGCATTTATCTATCCATTCATCCAGAGAGCCACTTGCAACACAGCTGCTTTTCAATTTGTCACATTGATGAAATCATTGGGTCACCACTTGCTCATTCAGTCCTGCAGCTCTTGCAGCTGATAGAACGTCTATTTTCTTCATGCTTAGATTTGCATTGTGTTCAAAAAGTTTTGGAACCAATAGTAACATGGCTTGCTGGTTTCCTGTAAAAAGTTTGGTGTACTGGAAGGCTAGCTGCTGGACATCCCTTTTGGTAAATGGAAACCCTCTCTTGGACATTTGCTTCAGCATTGTGGCAAGCTCTTTTTCAGCTGCTTCTGCGAGGATTGGTTTTCGACCAGAAGTATGGTCCGTGCAAGCAATATTTCCAGTAATATGCCTTTGCAGTATGGCTCATGGGATATTCCAAGCTTTAGGCCTCTCTGTACTGTCTCCCTGTACACAGCTATTGCTCCTCTCATCATCTCCTCTACCCACCCATCGGCGTTGCCAGGTCATTTTTCCGGGGCTTTAGCCCCAAATGTAACAACAACATCAAAAATATTTTCCATATTAATATGCAATAATCTTCATGACACAGCTTGTCTCGAAGGTCTTCAAAGAATGGAGGGTACTCGCAATAATATTGCTACATTTTGTTTGAAGTTCACATAACATGACCTCCACCCCCCCACCACATACTGTTATTCAGCCTGCAAGCATTTAGAGTGAGCATGAGAGGGGAGAGAGAGAGCGAGAGAGACAGAGAGCGCATTGTTCACAGCTTTATGGCTTGTCCGCGACAATTGAATTCTAGCAAAAGAATTCTAGGAATTCTAGCAAAATTGTAATTAAAGCATTTAAATATAAATGTTGTCAGTCAGGTGCTGAAGTTTACTTTTGTGGTGATATTTCTGCCTGAACCGAAGTGCTTTCGGTTTCGGTTTTCTAACTCCAATGAAGAGCAGTGCGCTCATCTCATCCAGGACAGTCCCAGACAGGCTTTGTGTCTGTCAGAAAGTGGGTAGCCTACTACCATATCAGCAGAGCAATTACGCAGGGTAATGCACAGCAGAGGGGGAGGTAGATTTTAGTAAAATATTATGACTTCTTTCTCATTAGATCTGGTAATCTAATGAGAAAGTGATTTTATTGTCTTAATTACGAACTTTGTCTCAAAATATTATTCTGCAAATGTCAGAGAATACAGATATGTGATAGATTGTTAATGTGCAGAAAGTTTTGAAGATGAGCAGAAAACCTGCTGAAACACAGGAGCTATAAAAATCCAAGAGTTTATAACTGAGTTCAAATTAGTTTCAGCTAATTTATCATTGAGGGGAAAAGGTGTCACATGCACTTTAAAAAGCCTTTAGGCTACTGCAGGCGTGCCTGCATGTATGAGGACTCAGGAAGGATTAAATTAAATGAGAAAAGTTGATCTACAGGATTCAGATTACTTTACTACAAACAAAGTCAAGCACAGATAAACACAGATCACACACAAACACATTTAATAGGTACAATGTGGAAAGGGTATGTCACAAATGCATTAATAAGAATACGAATACTCTTCCATCCATAAAGTTTTAACTGAGCTCTGTCTCTACATCACAGTAACAACTTTATGTCCACTGACTGCCTGGAGGGTAGGTAGTGTTTGGAAGGAAGTGGAGAGGCAGCAGGTGGACGTCTTGTCACTGTGTGCTGCAGTGTGTTTTTTCACCGGTGCTTTTGAGGGTGTGTCGAACTAGCTGCTTGGCGATCGTTGTGAACGCGTTATGTTTTCTTGTGACGTTACATGGAAGCAGAAGTAAAGACTTGTCTACAAACGAGCTGTTTTCAGGCAGTTAAGAGCAGAGTTTTCTGTGGGAGATGGGAACTCCCTTTGGGCTGGACTTTGGGCTTTTTTACACTTTGCAAAGCTATTACATGCACAAAAAAGGTATATAACTGAATAAAGGAGAGGGAAAAAGCCAAAAAGCATAATATGACTTCTTTAAGGTCTTAATTATAAATATCTGGATTATTTAGAAAAATATCAGCATTTTATCTGACAGGCCTTCAAGACATGGTTTATGAATCTTTATTTATACATGCTCATTTGGATTTTATTGATTTATTAACCTTATTATTGAGAAATAAGATTTGATATGTCAGTTCACTAACCACTGCCTTTTACCTGATCAAGCTGACTTTAAAGAATTTATTGTATCAAATAATTTTTTGTCCAGATATCAGTGATGCCCCAAGCTAGGACACCAGCACCCAGAAACATTCTGCTCAGGCCAAACTAATACTTGTCTCATAAATTTGTGGTCTTATTAAGAGCAAATACATCAATTCAGTGCCCCATATCACTATTTTGCAAGTTAAGTTACTGTAGCTGTCATATGCCCTTGAGTTTAAAAGCAGGGCAGTACAACCATTAATGGATTATTAGAACTGAATACTAGACCCAAAGAAGGCACCTATTCAGAGTTTCTATAGGCCCACTAGGCCTATAGACTTTAAACACAGCTTTTTTAAATCATTTTTCTCAGGTCAAGGTAAGTTTAAAAGGAAAATATAAAACCTCCATGGATCCAAAATTCATAATAGAAAAATGCTTTTTGGGCCGCAGAGTAATTTTGTTGCAATAGTGAGTGGTCACAGGCAAAATTGGAAGCAACACTAAGTATATCCACATATTATTCATCAATGCATGCAGCTCACAAGCTTTGGGTGCTGCTCCTCGGCAGGCTTCCGGAAGTCAGCCAATCACAAGAAAGTAAGCTTTCAGGGAGTGAGGCCTTAAAGAGGCAGGAGCTAACAGACAGAAGACAAACTGTGACGCTCCACGTACTCCTTTAGCGTCAGCTTTGCATGTATAGGCCTCTGATGTCAAGTTAGCAAAAAAATAATTCAGAAATGTCCAGATAGAATTTCAAAATAAAGCATGTGGTAAACGTTGTCAAATGTTAGGTCTGGCCAACAAAACTACTTGGTTAAGTTTACAAAAATATCATGGTTTAGATTAAAATAAGTATGCTATTTATAGTAATTACGTTACGTAACTACGCCCCCTAACCAAACTGCTGCATTTGGGGTCGACAGCTGAGAGACCAGGGCAATGTTAAGTGTATTATTTTTAATAGATCTTTTTATTTATAACTAGAAGCACCTCAAAAACTATAGTGAAAAAGTGAAAGTGTAAACGTGAAGAAGCACATTGACTTAGGGAGCTCGAACCACTGCTTGATAACAAAAGTGTGTTTCAAATTAGAAAAATGTGTTTCTCAGTTGGCTTAGACAGGTAGTAATGCGAGCATTGTACAGGGCCACGGTGGTGAAGAGGGAGCTGAGCCAGAAGGCAAAGCTTTCACAACCTATGGTCACGAACTGTGGGTAGTGACCAAAAGAAGGACATTGCAGATACAAGAGGCAAAAATTAGTTTCCTCTATAGGGTGGTTCGACTCAGCTTTACGATGGACTCACAAAGGCAGTGTGTGTGTGATGTTACGGCTGTGCTGCAGTTTGAATCCATCCTCAGCCCCACATCAATTCAAGTGTTTCCGCAGTGGAGCGTTTAGCCTGCCCCACGTTGCTGACTTGTTGTTTATTTGTCATTTTGTGTGCTTCTACTACCGATCACAGCTCTCTGTGAGCTATTTCCCCCCAGTTCCCTGTAGAGCATCCACATTTCAGAATAAGAGTGTTTTGCCTGCCTAATTTTGCTGAATTAAATTTAGATATAAAACGCATTGTGCTGTATTTACTCATACTAAAGACTGCAGTTGGACAGCACTTTGTGTACGAACATTTATGAGACACAAGAACA
The DNA here is from genome assembly GCA_029875015.1 of Lepomis gibbosus. Lineage (NCBI taxonomy): Eukaryota > Metazoa > Chordata > Actinopteri > Centrarchiformes > Centrarchidae > Lepomis > Lepomis gibbosus. Next base: position 24,574 of record JAPMOB010232410.1, read on the forward strand.
CAGAAGTGCTAATAAACAGTATAAACTTCAGCTTTGACTTACTGTTGATACTGAGAGCAGCCAAGTTGGGGTAGTGCGGTTCTCTCGACTTTGCAAGTCGGAAATCTGACTTAAGGTGGCGTACCCTTTGATATTTCTGACTTTGAACTCGGAAATTCCGACTTCTCATGTCAAATGGAACGCACCATAAGAGATAAGGTAAGGAGCTAAGACATCAGCGGGGAGTTCGGGGTACAGTGACTGCTACTTGGCACCAAAATGAACCAGTTAAGGAGGGGGATCTGATTCTGATGCCTCCTGTGTACCTTCCATTGAAAGTTACCGGGCACGTCCAACTGGGAGGAGATCCTGGGGTAGACCCAAAACTCAATGGAGGCATTAAACATCTCATCTTTGCCTGGGAATGCTTTAGGATCCACCTGGCCTTCTGCCACCATTTTTTTAATTTAAGAGACAGCCTGTATTTATAAAAAAACTGTACTTTCAAGTGTTTTTTTTTGTTTGTTTTTGCTTCTTTCAATACACACCATGCAGTTAATTATTGATTTTAAAAGAGTTTGATATTTTCTGCAATTCTTTACCAAACACTACTGTTTAATGAGTGCAGTGTGATTTGAGAGAAATTGAAGATACAAGCTGTCGGGGGAAAAATAGTGTGCTTTATTAGCTTCATAATCATAACATTAAATTAACATGACATAACTTGTTTATTGTAGAAAAATAATCCCAGGTGTTTCCCAGAGACAGGTATTCTCAAAGTTCCAAAATTATCAGAAGAGGACCATCAGGATTTCCAGAAATCATTATCCAGATTTTTTCCCACACTGAAAAGCACAAAAACATGCAGGTTTACAAAGCACAACAGACTGTGCTACCACCTAGTGGTATCAGCTCCAGAAATATTTGTAAAGAGCACAGTGAAGCCAAAGTAAACAGAAGTGCTCATATGAGGATGCAGGGTCACAGCAAGCTGGACTTGAGATCAATGGCGTCTCAGTTGGTTTATTAATCCATGCGTGGCTGTCTCACACATGTTCCACTTTGGCCACTTACTGTCCATCAGCAGTGCATGGAGCGGTAGGAGCAAGTGCTCATCACAGCCCTGTCACACCCAGCCCACCCTCTTGCTTCATTCAAGCTTAATGAGCAGGGCGATGTCTCCAGAGAGCTCATCACAGGGAGCTAACAATCTGGACTCTTCCATGGATCAGGTCTAACACCTAGCACTCTGCTGTTTGCTGCAGATAACCAGGTGGGACTTTTAACTGTGATGAGAGATGTGGAAGGGATAGGATGCTGTTGTCAAGCAATGGCAAGGATTTACGCTGTCACCGGATCATAACTGTTCTAACGAAAAGAAATCCCCCTTTATAGCAGTGTCCAAACAACGACATTGATTAATTGCGTCAATAAGTTTAGAAAAAGAACACTAGAAATTCTCAAAAATGACAGGATTTGCTGATTCACTTTGTTGCATATAAAAAGAATACCTTTGGGTTTTGGAATTTTGTTCAGACAAAACAAGACGTTTGAAGACACCTTGGGGTCTGCAAAGTTCTTTTGACATTTTATAGACTAAATGATCAACAGATTAATCAAAAAAAGGCAGATTAACGGGTAATCTGACTTTTCCATAAACCTCATATCTGTTGGCAGTCTTTGAAAGCAAGTGGTTGAATAGCTAAGATGAAAACGAAAGGTATCAGATGACAACCATATTGATTTTCCCAAATGTAAAGTTATGGGTTATGAATATCTTGTGTTTGCTGAGACTGGATCTATTGTAGCCTAAACAGGAAAAGGTGTGAATAATAAATCACCCATGTCCCCATTCCATAAATAGATATGTATTTACTAGGTCATAACGCATTTTAAATGTGTTAATCGCGTTAATTGTGTGTGTTAAATTATTTACACCATCACTGCTGCTGTTACCAAAGAATCTTTGCTAAAAAGGTCCTTGGCTGCTACTAATTTGACCCATTGATGCGCCCTTATTTGTTGTCATGCTGCCATTAAATTAAAGTTAAATTTCCCACTCTGGGTTCAGTTCATTTTCATTCAACAAAGCAGTGCAAATACAAAAACAGTTCAGTTCAGCTTAGTTCAGTTCATTTTCAGTTCAGTGCAAAAAAAAACGCTTCAGGTTTAGTGTCATCAAAAACAAGAAAACTCTCCAAAAATAAAGTTGTTCCGTTCTTCAAACAAATGATCAAACATAAGATAAAACACACTGCTCAAAAAGGTAGAAGGCGGGGCTGAAGATTTGACTGGGTGGCTGGTTGTTTGGAGGTTAATGCCGAGTTATGAATGAAGAAAGTGCTGATGAATGCGATCGTTGTAGAAGGTGAAAGCGTAAGGGATTAACGACCTCACTATGACTTATTCAACTATTCTGCTAACGTTACGTATCGCTCCGACGCACTCGTACATCTCTCAGCTCTCCTCTTTGTCCACTGCCCCGTTGCTCATACCGGCCAAACTTTTCAATACTTCCTTCTTTCGTAATCTGGGAGGGGTAATCACGGAAGGTGCGATGTATGAATGGGCGGAGTTCGCGGTGGTGCAACCGTAAAGGTGCAGGTTGTCACAACATGCACTTTTAGTGTAGAATTTTTGAAAGCAAGACAAAGCAATATGCAGACATGAGATCAATCATGCATAAGCCCAAAAAAGAGCTGCTTCGTCCAATCATCCAGTTGCACCTGGTCAAGCTGGCGTTGGATAACTGTACCGTGGTGCCATTCGAGT
>JAPMOB010232415.1:0-16474 GCA_029875015.1 Lepomis gibbosus
GTGAGAGACCCGGGTTCAATCCCCCATTGTGTCCCTGAGCAAGACACTTAACCCCTAGTTGCTCCAGAGGCGTGCGACCTGTGACATGTACAGCAATTATAAGTCGCTTTGGATAAAAGCGTCAGATAAATGTAGGTGTAAATGTTGTGTGGTACAGAAATTCTTGAGCATGAGTATTACCAGTCCATAGCTGCAGTTAGAGTTCTCAACAGGAGTTTTGCAATGGAATATTAATGACATTTTATTTATTATTGTAGATTGTTGTTTTTCTTTCTTATTTCTTTTTAGTATTTAAGTGGCTTATCTGTTACAGCCAATGTTGAATGTTAAAATGTTTCAAATTGCAATGTACATTTACATTATCCGCATTTTTTTTCGCTGCCGTACCAAAAATATACTAAACTGTGACCCCCTTCACCAAGATTCATACCGAACCATGGATGTTGTGAGCTGTTACACCCCACTGTTAACCATATCAACTTTATAACAGCAGTTGTCGCGGGACAACAGTTGAAAATGAGCCTTTTGGCTAACACTGGCACATTTATAGTGAATTTGATCAACAAGGACAGTTGCTAAATATCATGTCACATATCCTTTTGGACAACAGTCTGTGAGCTTATTTCTAAATATTATAAAAAGCACAGTCTAGGCTTGGTTTATATGAAAAGTGCCCTGAGATAACTTCTGTTACAAATTGGTACTATATAAATAAAAATTAAGCTCCACAAACACACAAATTGTACCTAAAAATGTGAAATGCCTCCCCAATAGCTACTTTCTAAACAGTATTTACATGTCAGATGGTTTCTATTTATGCCTCAAGTCAGGCTCTGCAGAACAGGAAGGAAAAGTTACAATAAAAAGTAATTTTTGAGATTGCAAACAGGCACATACTGTATGCATGGTGTGCGTGTGCGTCTGTAGGAATGTAAGACAAAGAGCAGATACCCTCCACCAGCTCGCCTGATATCTGGGCCAGCTGGCTGACCCTCTCACTCCCTACTGCTCACACTGCTAACCTGGTGCCCTTTCACTGGTGGCCTTTCACTCCTCTCACCTCCCGCACACATGCACACACCTCAGGGGACTCGTACTAGATCTGGTTTAGTGTTGGGTGGTGGTGTGGACGGTTTCCAGGAATCACACTCATCCCCTTCCCTGCCCTCTTATCCTTCACTGATTTTTCCATTTTTCACAGCCAGTCTGGAAAGGGTTGAGTAAGCATTTCCTGTGGAAAATAGTATTTTTAACAAAATAATTTGGCTTCTGCAGCCATGCTACTGTTAACAGACAGATGAGAAACAGTAGAACAGTGGAGAGATAAAAGGTCTGTGTCAAGTGTGAGATGAGAGATGACATCTGCATTTAACTTTTCTCAGAATGTTAATAGAGAGGGACAGAGGGAGATGGATGATGGGGGTCAGTGGGATGGTCAGGGTCTCTGCCGCTCAGGTTCAAAGGTCGACATTGTGAGGACACTGCACAAGGTCTGCACTATAAAAAAGATATTTATGGAGCCATTAGCCTGAGCGAGGAATTAGCTTGCAAAGACGCTATTAAGACACATGCATTCGTCATGGGTAAGTGCACACACAAGCACTTCAGCCAGTGTCAGTTTTACTCTCTCATGTGTTTATTCCTGACAGATAAGCACATCAGAGAGTAAATTAAGCATTCAGTCTCACCCGTCAACCCAGATTAAAGGGGTTGAGGCAAAGCAAAACTGCCACAGGTGTAAACTGTTCTCCCCAGCACCTCACAGGCGCCAGGCTGATATGTTCAGGCTAATCTCATCTTCCTATAAACTATTATTACAGTTTAAAGAGCAGGAGTGATTTAATGCTGCGGAAAAATGCTTTGTTGAATCAACCGTGAATCTTTGTTTCATTGGTGCCGCCACGCAATGGGCCCAAACACACACACCCACACATACACCTACAGTAAATACAGTGAGGGTTCAGTGAAACTTGCCTGTAAGTGTTGTTTTTCTGTAAATGTAGACACACCTGTGCATTTAGTCTGCCAAACGCGTTGCTGTAGCATTTATTTCTGACATGTTTTTCATCTATAGTAATGCTATGAATGCATGTCCATTCACATTCATCTTCCAGTGCACAGAGATTCTGGTTTTAGGGGAAGGTTACAAAAACAATAGACACAATTACAGAATAATGCGATTTAATAATGTACAGGCTAAGCTATTAAGAAAGCAACATCCCCTGTGAATGACAGCGTCAAGCTGAGGGGCCTGTTATTTTTAGGAAATGTCATGCAGGTTAATTCTGGCAAAAATGGAACAGGTCTTGCTGACTTTTACAAAAAACTAACTTCATGGCTGGTTTCCACATCCTATTATTCTGAGTAGGTATTTCCTTGCACAACTTTAGCTGCTTCCAATGTGCAAGGAGAAGGGGGGAAATCTGAAGAGGTCAAAAATACAAAAAAAAAAGTAGTATAAAGTACTTTTTTATGAGCCAAAGTGTTTCAGCTTGTGGCCTTCACCAGAGTCATCAAACACCACATTACAAAGAACATTTAAATAAGATAGGTAAGAAACAAAAAGTTTAAATATAAATGTTGGCATATTTAAGAACTCATATAAAAAGTCTGCATTCATGCCCCCTGTAAATCAGCTTTTAATTTTGCGGGGCTTAATCACTTCTACACTTATAAATAACACTAAGAGTCTCTAGCAGCACCATGAGGCTGTGCTTTGAGCTAAATGCTAACATCAGCAGGCTAACGTGTCACATTGACTGTGCTAGCGTGCTTATGTTTAACATGTTCACCATCTTATTTTAGCGTGTTAACTTTTTCTTATTAGCACAAAGTACAGTTGAGGCTGATGGCCTTCAGTTTTGAGGGGACAAATTAACATTTTGACCTGATGATGGTAAGAAATTTCTTTACAAAATTTCCTGGCAGTCCATCCAACAGTTGGCAGTAGAGGAAAAGTCAGAGGAACACCTAAGACAGTCTTGGGATCGTGAATGTGTATTCAAAATGTCATGGCCACCCCCCCAATACCAGATGAGGTACACATCCACATCCATCAGGTGGCGGCCATTAATGAGTTGATATTGTGTAGCCTGAATTCAACAGTAGCCACACCCAATAAACATCCATATCGTCATCATTCACTACAGAAGGAAGCGTCTCAATGGAATGGCAGTTGGAGAGAGGTATGTCTTTTTATTGCATATTTGTCATGTGAGAAAGAAGGTGACTTGCAAGTGGAGCCAACAATTTACGTAACGTATGTGCCAAAATGTTTTGATGAAGTCCTATTATAAAAGAACGAGGTCACGAACATGTTTATTTAGCACCGTTACCTGGAGTTTAATGAATAATGAGCACTGATTTAAAAAAGTAATTAAACATTTTACTGAAACCATGTTTCAATGTACAACTAACCAATCAAAAACAAGGACACAACCAAATCTTATGCAATGATGATACTGTGCCACCGCCAAGGCATTTACAACCTGAACCGTCTCCTCCTTCTATTGTCTTTCACACTGCTAACATACTGTACTTCTCTGCTGGTATGGAGAACAGTATGGCAGCATACTAGGTTTCAGTCAAAAACGTGTCATCACTGAAGTGATAAAGGCCTAATTCATAGCTGTCAGAGAGAGAAGAGCATGAAGACACAGGACATTCTGTACTTTATAGATGTTTTTAATGCTGACGAATGGCCTTCAATCATCCAGCACAATACAGACAGATAATACAACACTGCCTCTAAGTGCTGTTGGAGGTTGGAGGTTGTAAGAGTCATGTACACATTATGACACAAACACCAAACAGTAATTAAATTAATGTCAGTACTTTCTTGATCTCAGTATTCTTTATTGGATAGTAAAGCTGAAGACAGATGGAGAGGTGATCTAATATTAGATGCAGCTGGTAAGGACTCAGGCCACAACCACTGCTTCACATTTGTGTTTATGGCCTCTAAGCTAATCAGGTTCACCCAAAGGTAGCATAAGGTCATAGTGCAGGCTCAAAACTTTTTTTATTTTTATTCTTGAGAGCACCCTAAACTGTAAGAAACATCTGGAGAATTGCAGCACATTTGAACTATATTCTGTTTGAGTGCTGACTGTCAGCAGCATGTCTTTTTCATTCCATAGGTTGTATAACTGTTTCCCAGGTTGGTTATACAACTGACATGCCTCACCTTAAGCTGCCACATATTTTGTTTTGAACGGACTACAAAAGGGAGCTGCACAGTAAAACGTTAAGTGCCAGCAGGCATGCAATCTGCTCCGACGCTTTGCCTCTGATTTTTCAGGGTGAGCGAGTTGGGTGAATGCTTTAAAGGGGCCTAAATTTCACCTTCAGATATTCAGTCCTCGCAGATTTGCACAAGAAACAGAGTGACAGCCAGCTTCTGTTTAAGAAGACTATGTTCCCCTAGGTTTGACGCTACATTTGCCCAGAGGATTTCGAGTCATCTTTTGAAGAATGACTGCGAGATCTGTGCCATGAACTCGCATAACTGTCTGCAAAACAGACAGACAGGAGCTGTATGCAGGAGGTTGGTGAAAGATGGACAATAAGCTATGAGCACTCCTTTCACTGCCATGGTTTTCTGTCGATCTGCAGCACACATTTGTGCTACTACTTTGCTCTGCAAGCAAATAAAATGATTGTGGCAGTTCCAGTGAAACTAAAATATGGCCATTTTAAATGCTGGTGCAACAAGAGAGGTGTTTTTTTTTAGCCTGAATGACAGATGCCTCAGAATCTGGTGGTGTTTGTCACTTGCTTGTACAGCCTCAGCTCCGCTCCGATCCATCCCAAATTTGCCTATTTTAGGATTTCCTGTCAAATTAGGATTTACTACCTCCAGTTATGGCAGAGATAGCAAGAACGAGCAAACTCAAAGCTACAGAGCATCACACACATCCACGCTTTTCTACGTGCTATGGTTCAGATGTTGCATTGCAGTCCAATTTCGGGTGATCATCATAACCCAAACAATTACCCATGCGGCTGATTTTGAGGTGCATTCACAATCTGAACATACAATGTACATTGAAAGCCGAGATGAAAAGCAACTAGGGTGAAAACTTTGAGACAGTCCCGAATCACAAGCAGTTGTCCCGACTACTGTCATGTTTGTCCCAAAAATTAGACTCCACTTGAGTTTTGATTGGTTGTAGCCTCTTAAACATTAAACACTGATAGCTTTGAAACATTCTTTTGGTGTTGCGGACAGATGGGCACTGTTCGACTCATTGGATACAACAGGGACTGCAGGGTATCTGGACATTGTGTGAACAGCATTGTTATAGGCACAAAGCAACAGGTGGCTCTGTCCTCGTTTTTATTTCTTGTGTAAATGAAGGTAGTGGAAGCCACAGTTGCGAGGAAAGAGGAAGTGTAGCTGCAGGAAGGAGAAGAGATCTGACACGCACGTTTGTGCAGACTGACAGATTAAATGAATTAAATCAAATAAATGATATGTAACAGATATTGACAAAGATAATTCATATCAGTTTTGATTTTCATGTGTTTCACTGGGTTTTATTGTTTGTTGACACTGAACGTCCTGTGCTGAAGCNCCCCCCAACACCCAAGTCCTGAATTACACCTATTCTTGTCCGGTCAACCCTAATGGCTCCTGACTATTTTGAGTCAGCTGTAATAGGAAGCATTGCAGAAGTGATGCGTGTTATTTTCACATGATCTGTGTATACAGTAACTCTGTGCAAGGTCTGAACAGGATGTATACTGCTGTGCTCTTTGTAATAGCTTTCATGGGAAGTCTAACTATTGTGAGAATTGCCATTTAAAAGAACTCTGAATTGCTGTGCTGAACATTTTGACATTCACATTCTCCAAAACACAACAACATAAAAATAGGAAATACTCTTCCACAGAACAAGAGAGAAACGGCCAGTCCTTGTCGCAGTCTAGGCCGGCTTGAACTTTTCTGGGAAACTGAGCAAGACGTCCAGCGGGCTACTGCTGAGCAGGCATGCGTCACAGCAGCTGAAACAGAAAGGCAGAGAGGGAAAGCGTCTGGGAAGGAAACTCTGCTGACTTCATTCACACTGGAGTGGCTGTATTTGAGACTGGGCAACACCAGGATGGGGGACTCCCTTCAGAAAATACAACCAGATGGCTTGGTCATCTAGCTGCTTTTGAAGTGTCCCGGTGTGTGTGTGTGTGTGTGTGTGTAACCCCAGGCGTTGTCATCCAGACACATGTGAATATTATTTTCTCAGACCAAAGCAGCCTGTTTGACTGTTAATGTTTGGGACCAGACTTGAGGGTGGAAACCAGAATCAGACTGGCGGGGATCCTCTGGACTCCTGCTGAAAACAATTAAATGCAGCAAGAAGCCATTTTAAAACCAGTCTAATCATTCATTCCTTGCATCTAATCATAAATTGTTATAATTAAAGTCTTAATCATCTAAATCTGTTAACATCTTTGCAGTTTTCTTCAAGTTATAATTTAGAAGTTGTGTGTTTTTTGGGTTTGTGTTGTTTCTTCTGCCAAAAGCATTTGCTTTGTGGGCGGTGCTGTGACGTTCTTCTGTGGAATATGGCAGAATAGGGTTTGGTCAGATCTCAGATCTTTGGTCTGTCTGCACAGACTGTATGTTCCTGGCAAAAGTGTCTCTTTACAGTCATCTTGAGTTCACCCAAGAGAATAACCCAAAGTACATTGCATTATGATGCTAAAAAAAATGCTTGACATGAGAATTGTGCAAGTAGCAAAGAAAAAAAAAGCAGGCGAATAATATAAATCAATGCGCAGATTGATGATCTTTGACACCACATGAGGAGTTTTATTCACTCTTTCTGCTTCACTCAAAGGCCAGAGGCTGCGAATAATCTCTTCCCCAGTTCACTGAGCAAGCTATCTTTCCTTTTTCTTTTCTTTCTTTCCACGTGGTTTCACTTCTGCCAAGACGTTTGACAGAACTACAACAGCTGCTGTGTCAGATACTTCCGTTCACGGAGATTAGTCTTTCTTCAAAGTGCTCCTCCATTTATACAGGGCTTTCTGCAGCAAAGCAGTGGAATAATCGAATCCTACAGGTCACAGCCGAGGCCGCCGTTTCAGTCAGGATGTACAAAATCAAACGCTAACCTTCAAAGAAGTGCAGTAATAAAGTATACAAAGCAATATACAACAATCTAAACAGATTTTAATGCTTTCAGTGCAATGCTCTCTTCTTGTCTCTGGGCATGTGTTTTGGGTTACATGTGTCTTCGGGTTTATATATCTCTGTGTAAACTGGTTGTAGAATTTTGTAGAGTCAGTCTTTAGCACACAGTCTCACATCTGCAGCTCATTTCAGGGTGGTGATTTTTGTGCTGCAGTGTCTGATGGGGGAGCGTAGCACTGGACCATCACAGCATCCAGCTCTCTGTTTATCGCTGACTCCAAAACAAAAGCCTCCCAGTTCCTGTCTGCTTAGCGCCTCAAATCCACAATCTACTCTCTGAATCTGCCCCCACCCCCCCTTTACTTCCAAGATAGGCTCCCCCCCTCCTGTTCACTGTGTGATGAGGAGACCGTGAGAGCTGTGTTTCCTGACAAATGCAAGTAAGTGATCAGGGCCAGACTGGTCAGACTGGAGCTTGTTTTCTCTTCGCCCCCCTGGGCCTGAACACATGCTGACTGGGAAACACATTTTGTTGTGGCTGGCTCACTATTACTGCAAGCATATGGTTGACAAATGATTTCTTTATCCATGGCACACCCTAGTGGTAAATAAGTGCAACTGAGCTTGCTGTCGGACATAGTGCGTTCTTCAACCCATTGTCTTGATTTTAACTCTGCTAAATTGGAACAACTTCACCTGAAAACATAGTTTTATACTAAATTTTTGAAAGGCAACTTTACAACTAATGAGGAGCTCAGGAGGTACTTAAACTGCTGGAAGGCTCACACACACTTTACTCATCATTTATATATGCTTTACTCCTGGGGACAACAATACCTGCTTTGGCCTTATACTAGTTCCTACTCTAACTTCTTCTTGAACCCCATTGACCCCCAAATTCACCTTAAAGCCCCTCAAAGCCTGGGCTTCAACCTTAAGTTTTTCTTAATTACACTAAATATCCATGACTAAATAAGCAAAAATCCAAGTTCTGATTTTTAGCTATCGTTTATTAAGAGTTTAACCCTCCAAAACGTGGCCTGGTAACATAAACAAAACAGCTGCGCAACTTTACATCACATGTTGACTCAAATGTTGCTTGATTCTGATTGGTAGCATGAAAGTCACTTGCTTCCAAACAGCGGTCCGCCACGTTGTATGCCCACATTAAATGGCGTGTGGATTATTAAATACTGCCCAACGATGACCTTCTTGTGGGTGGCAGAGACATTGCTTTAATGAAAGCAAGATAGAATAGATGGTCTGCTGACTGTCAAAGACCTTAAAGCTGCTAAAAAAAATTTAATTAACCATGGATCAAATGACTGAGTAAAGACTGTGAAAGGTGTTGATAATGTCATGAACCCACAGAGCAGTTATCACTCAACTCTGCAGTTCCAGTCAACTCTTTCAGCTCATTGTCCGCCCTCACCTTTACTGTTTTGGTTCAGTCCCGCCGCTCTCATCAGCTGTTTCCAGCAGAAGCAGGCAGTGTTTTCTGTGAAAAGCTCTGATGATCCCTCTGTACACTCCGAACAGCAGACAGACATAGACAGAGAGAGTTGAGCATTTGCTGTAGATGCTGATGGAGAGTGAATATTGAATATTGTCATCGAGTGGACACAAACATGGCTCCAAGTAAATGCTGTTGTTTGTAAATAAGCAGCCAGCTCCAAACATGTTCGCTTTATCAACTTTAAAGGTGATAATTTGTCACCGTTGTGTTTACAAGCTTGTTTACTCTGCCTCCAAGTGACCAAAAAAATCCCCACTTATCACAGGTTTAAATCTAGTTTCTATTTTTGTAACCCTGCCTTTTCTGTAATTGACAACTGCACTTCATGCCTGGGATGAACGATGGAGGAGGAAAAGGTCTGGCTTTTTATCTGTCTTACTTTTTATGCTAGAGTTCATCTTGAATCTTTACAAATGTATATTAGAACATTAAGCTGTCCTTTGAATAACCTACAGTTGGGAAACAACACCCTGCATCCTGCACATGAAGCACAATGCTACCAAAGCTGTACCGTCAGGATGAAGCTTCAAACATGTACTGTTTCTGCTTTGTTTTTACCTGAATAATTGGCAGAAGACTGACAGACGCCACCATGAGGACATACAGTCCAGCTTACATGTAGAACATGAAAACACGTGGCCTTTGTATGAAAGCTACATTAATGCAAAAACAGGACAACAAACACAATCAGCAGTAAAATTTATTAAATAAGTCAACACATTCGGAATAACACTTCTCTGTACAGTTTAATAAGATAAAGATTGGACACATTTTTGTGGGATGACTCCTGAGTTTTTTTTTTAAACCTCGAACAGAACATTAGATTAAACCTGACATCATTCACTTTAAATAAGAGAACACTTAAGAGAGAACTGCCAGTGCTATTTACTGTGACTAACCAGGAGGAAAGTTTGAAAACAAACCAGCTAAGCTTTCATGTGTTCAACCTGAAGTTCAACATTCCTATTTAGGAGCAAGGGCCATTTCTCATCTTAGATAACTGGACATACTCTGCATGCCTGCCCTCCTCTCCTCAGCAAACTTAAAGTGCTTAGAAACCAAGCATGTTTTGGAGTAGTTATTTCAAGCCATAAATAGAAACCCCATCTGTATCAGGGTCAGATATTTTAACAAGTCTTAAAGGGAGCACTCCATGTGAAGGACAGATCTGTCCTTCACATGGCTTACATTATTTACAGGCTAATATTTTAATAAACCAGACTGCATTTTTGTAGCATTGAAACACAGTCAAAATATCTTGTAATGATGGAAGATTGGTTTCTAGGAATTTACATTTTCATTAAACAAACGGCAACAGCTTGGCACATTTATGGAGTGCAACAGACATGCTCCACATTTAGGCCAGCATCGTGCAGCCCGGGCACGTTTAGCGAGAGCGCCAAATGAGGGGGATGAGTTCAGGTTTTTGGACCAGGGTCTGAAAGCCTGAGATATTGCTTTTGAATGCATTGTAAAGATCTGTCAGACAAACAGTAAAACACACAGGTGCAGACCTCCACGAGAGCTGCTCTTTAAAGCTGCATAAGGTAACTGCGCCTGCTGGCACCTCCAGATGTTGTCGGATTAAAGGCTAGGACTAAATGACTTTCCCAGTGTTTTTGCATGTTTTCCCCCCATTTACTACAACACTGTACATTACTACCAAATATTTTGAAAACACACCATAACATTTGTTGGGACAATGTTTTCCACTGATTTTAATTTCGCTATGAAAATCTGTTTCCACAGCATACCTGGTTTACGGGGACCTTTTGTTGCATGTCATTCTCTCTCATTTCCTGTTATTTCTATACTGCTGACTATGCAATAAAGGAAAGACGTGCCTCTACTGAGCAGGAGTTATAGCCCCAAGAATAAGAACCCTATTCAACCTCCCCAGTGGCCCAAAGATTTCCATCCATACTTGCCAATTTTACACTTCAAGATTCTATTCTATGCCAATGTTAAGTGGCGATGCAGGATGTAGTCAGCGCTATATGTAGTAAGGTAAAGAAACCCAGGAACAAACTTCAACAAGGCCTCATAGTGTTGCTCTTGTTAGCGGTTAGATAGTTGTGTGAAGAATGAAACAAGAGAGCCGGTTCAAAACAATAAAGTTCAAACCCTTTCTCACCTCCACACAGCTGAACAGTCACGGTGATGTGGGTATAATGCCAGATGTCAGTTTTGGAAAGTTACAGAAGTGGTTGGGCACAGCCACTGTAATACAAGGTCGGAAAGGTGTGTGTGTGTGTGTGTGGGGGGGGGGGGGGTTCCAAAGCTATTTTACCATCTGACAAACAGATTCAAGTCTGCCGATGGCAAGACCATAAGCAGTTCAGAAAAGTTCAACTTTATGCAAATGTCCCCATATGTGTGGGAGCGACAACTAATTCGATTACTTTGGGGAACTCAACATCAGCAGTTAGCAGCTGAACTGTAAATGTAAAAGCACTTCAGTCAAAGGCGGGAATACACCTGGGAGGAAATGAAAGGACAACATCGTAGGTGGGGCATAAGTGGTGCTGCAGACCTCCTCGCTTGTTGAGAGATAGTTTCTCCACTTTGGTGTATATAGCTTCATTCACTCCTCTTTCAAACCATCTATCCTCTCTATCCAGAATATGAACATTGTTGTCCGCTGAAAAGTGTCCCCTTATTTTTCACATGTAAGTAAACTGCTAAGTCTTGACCTGGGGCGCTGGCCCTTCTGTTTTAGGCCGTGGGTTGTTTAGTTTCCCCAATATACAGGTCTGTGCATTCTTCCCTGCATTGAGCAGCATACACTACATTACTTTTCTTGTGTTTAGGTGTGAAACGTATCTTCAACCAGGCCCAGTTGCCTTTGATTTAACCCTCCTGGGATAACTATGACCCGGATGACTGAGAATCTTCTTGCAATAGCAAGGTACATGAATGCAGTAACCTGGACAGTGTGAACAACTCAGTCAGACAACTCAACTGCATACCATGCAATGATAACTAGATCCTGACTTGGATGATATCAGTTCATGGCATATTTTATCAGCATGTACAGTATGTCGGCGAGTAGGTAACAAGCTTAGAGACAAGTTAAAGTTTAGAGACAGTGTCTCCATTATATACTGTAGTTTGTCTACCACAGGGCACTGAGTTTATTTTCCACTTCAACTTGATGTTATTTTTGTTTCTTTATATCAGCATATATAATAATCCTTTTTTAATCCCTCAAATATCTCAATCATAACCAGCTTTGGTTGGGTTCTAATGATAATGTAACTTGTAATCTTGCTCATGGATTTTACCTCCTAAAAAGGGAGTTTTTCCTTGCCAAAGTGCTTGGCTCGTGGTGGGAACTGTTGGGCTTCCGTTACTATATACTATTACAAAGAGTACGGTCTAGACCTGCTCTATATGAAAAGTGCAATAGGATAACTTGTGTTTTGAATTGGCACTTTATAAATAAAATTTAATTGAATTAACTTTCACAAAACCTTGAAAGTCTGGAGAAGCAGAATTATCCTCAAAGACTCTGCAGGTTGATTACCACTGCATGCTGCAATACATGTGAGCAGAACTAGAGAGAAAGACATGGTGTGCTCTGAAAAATGTAATGTAGTTTAAGAGCTAAAACATGTTAAAACAGACTAAATGAAGGTTCTGTAGTTACACAGCGCTGTAGTTTGTTCATCATCAGACTCAGATAAAGACTGTATTAATAAAAAGTCAGATAAACAGTGGTGTATTATTATTATTGTGTAATTATAAGCCCCCCAGGAATTATGGAACATTTTCCTAAAATTCCCAATATTTGCAGCATTGATAAAACTTGATATAATCAAACATTCACTAATGCTTTTTAGTAGCTTTTGGTAATTTTTGGAATATAAAATTTTATTTTTAGGCATGCTTCATCTCAAATATATAGAAAAATTGGGTGGTCAAAAATATTAGCCCCCCTGTGAATTTTTGCTGGCCCCGGACATCTGCCAAAATGATTGTTGCTGACTTGGCCTCTTCTGGAGTTGATGTTTCAAGGAACACAGTTGTGAGGGCTCTTCATCGTGGTGGGCTTCAGAGGACTCATCCCAGAAGAAGAAGAAGAAAGAACCCCTTTACTCAAAGAGCAGCACATCACAGCCAGACTGAGGTTTGCAAGTTACAAGGTAAAGATGAGTTTTGGAAGTCTGTGCTTTGGTCTGATGAGACTAAACTGGAACGGTTTGTTTACATGGATCTTGCTTATGTTTGGCAAAGAAAGGGAGAGGCCTTCAACCCTACAAACACAGTTCCCACAGTTAAACATGATGGTGGGAGCTTCATGCTGTGAGCCTTGTTCGGGTGCATGGCATCATGAAAAGAGAACATTATGTTGAAATTCTGAGGAATAATATGCAGAAATCTGCTCGTAGTTTATCCTTAGGTTGTTGCTGGCTCTTCAAACAAGACAATGACTCAAAACATGCATCAAAATTGGTTCACCAGTTACTGAATGATATCAAAACCAAGGTCCTGGAGTGGCCCACACAGAAACCTCAATCCAATTGAGAATCTGTGGCAGGCACTCAAAGTGAATGACCATGCTCGGAAACCACACAATCTGGACCAGCTGAAACAATCTGCAATGGAAGAAAGGGCCATAATCCGTCAGGAGACCTGTGCCAACCTAACAAAGAACTACTCTAACAGGTTGTTGTCAGTTGTGGCTCAGAAAGGGTTCACTATTGACTATTAATGGCGTGGAGGCTAATAATTTTGGACGTCTCATTTTTGTCCTTTCTTTTGTTTCAACTCATTGCATCAATAACATAGCCTTAGTGGACATGTAGTCTTTGTTATGTTGAAAACCAATACACTAAACACTTGTTGTTAACGGTCATTTCCATGGAGAAATCAAGAGTTTTGTATAATTTCATAAGGGAGGCTAATAATTTTGGCCTCAACTGTATTGGCATAAACAAAGGTATTGTCATTTAAGTTTGAATTGTTTACTTCTTTTGGATGAAGAGGTGTCCATACCTGCCAACAAAACGTAATTTGTACAAACAGTGGTTCGCAATTACTGTAGCTTCTGCTACGAGCCCGCTTTGTGATTTAGGCTGATGTTTATTATTTTTCATATAAATGCTGGCCTGGGCTCACACTGTTAAAGACAGTGTGCGCCAAACAATTTGATTTATGTCTTAGTCTGAGGGGAAACAGAGATCACACATGGACTAAAACATACGTGACTTTCGAACACGCATCGTGTGCCCACAAAAAAATGTCATCTTGTAATGTGCTACTTATCTTCCAGGCCTGACTCAACCTGAACGGATAAATAAAAGTTATATAACTTCCAAAATAGGTCAGGTCAACTTAGAAGAGAGCCAATAAAGCAAACTAAAGCACTTTATGGAACATATTAAAAACTTCCTGCACCTCCTTCTAAAAATACAGATAAAAGACTGTACTGAGCTCTCTGGGTCCTCTATAAGCACATTTAATGGAGCAGCAGACACAAAGTTATAAATAGGCAGCCAGGATCACTGCTTCCTTGAGACTTCAGCTTCTGTATCAAACAAAGGCTGTCGCTAGGTGCGGGGTGTGAATCACAGGAATCTGAGACAAAGGTGAAGCAGCACCTGGTCAGTGTCACACTGAGTGCTGCTGTGACAGCAACACTGCTTGGTATTCCTCTGGATGTTATTTTGATTCTAAAAAAAACTTTCCAGAGAATGTTGATTGAGCATGCACGCAATGTTACTCAGCAAGCGTTTATATTACACCTGCGAGTTTAAAGATTTGCATGCATTTTCACAGCAACTCCAGGATTCAGTCAAAAAAAAAAAACTTATGATATTGCCTCTGTTGCAAACATCTATGCCATCTGTCTTCTTCCTCTACCTGAGCTCTGACACTTACTTCCGATAAATTACCCATCTAAAATGATCTCTAATATTAGAAACACACTCTTCTGTTGCAGTGCATGTTACACTTCTGTTTATTTAAATGACAAACATTGAATGCTTTTTAAGACTTTTACAGCTGCAGTTTATAGTTAAGACTGCATAGTGGTGCCTCCATTGGCAACAACTAACTCTCACTTTAAAATAATCTTCACACAGCATGCTCATGTTGTTGATTTTAGTGTTATCATTTCCTGTCAGCAGGTTAGTGTCCAAATCCAACCAGTATCATTACACTGATACTATGTGTTATAGCAGAAAATTGTGTCCTCTTACATTTAAACTTTTATGTATGATCTTTTAATATTATTATTATTATTATTATTACTATTATTGTTATAGATATGTATTGTGTTTTTATCCTTAACCTTTCCTCTCCTTTACTCCTTATGTTAGTCTGTCCACATTTACTAGTGTTGAGGTCAGAGCTGTGAGATTGTTTTGGAATTTTCCTCTCTTGTTGTCCCTCTCCTCTCCTTGAATGTTCATTCAAGGCTGAGAGAGGATCTCTGTTCCCCAAAATATAGAAACCTAGACAGTCTAAATGATGATGCATCCCTTTGCTCGGGGTCAGACGCCCGATGCCGCCCTAGGCGGCAGGTCTCTGGACCAGCTGTATATGTGTTCTAGTACTTCTCTGTTTATTCTCTTTTGTTAAATAAATTCTTCAAAGACAACGGTTGGTTGTAACTCAATTCTTTGCTCAACCACTCACCAGGAATATCATTTCCACGACCCTATGAAACAGTACATACAATAAAAAGCTTAAGGATAGTTTATAAAGGTTAGACTTTCTTACGCATGCACATAAATCAAAAACCATGAACAAAGTCAAACTAATGCTGGGACGATTCTGCACTGATATTATTGCCTTGCAAAATGGTCCCTGTGTCAGATTAGGTGACACGTTGGTCCCCGCTGGTAGCTCACTGTCTTTCTCCACTTGATGAGGAAGGATATGCCGAGGGCCGACTTCCCCAACAATATAATCCTTATCCTAGAAGCTGTCATGAGCAATTGACGTGTCCTAAGCTCAAATCTGTTCCCAGATGCCCCAAGTCTGCCTGGTCAGGTTATTATTGTTACTATTAATCTTTACAGCATTTGCTTTGACAGTCAGTACTTCTCACAGCTGCAGCTCACACTCCTGAGTGCTGCAGTGCAAACTTTGGGAAACCACTGCATAACTGAACTGATATCCTATACTGTGATCCTGGCATATGGTGCATACGTTCCACAGACTGACAGGCATTCCAGCTGAATTAATGAAAATTGCTTACTTGAGGTGCATGGGAGAACACTGTGCTTGTCACTAAAGTGCATGTCTACTATTATCATATCTAATGAGTTGGCAGCTTTGCTGCTCTGTGAGTCTTCAGTCTTTCCTCCAGGCAACACTCACTGATAGCAGAGGTAGCTGATGATGAGCTTTGGTATGTTCAGTTGAACTATGGCCTCCAGAGCTCTGGTGCCCAGCCTCTTCCTCACTGCCAACCTGCTGAGCTGCTGGAGACTCATAGGAGTGGCTGCAGACAGAAAATTTAAAAAAATATAAAAAACAGGTAAAGTGTTCAGATTATCGCCATTGGCCTGGTAAATGGCCTGCAATATCGATTAGCCAAAACTTGTCAACTGGCTCACAAACTGGATACGTGGATGAGTATTCTCAGCGAGATTTGTAACTAAATGTAACTATAGAAAGTATGATATTGTTATATAATTATTAGTGGTGGGCCGTTATCGGCGTTAACGTGCTGCGTTAACGTGAGACTCTTATCGGGCGATAAAAAAAAATATTGGCGTTAATCTATTCTCCAAGTTGGGTTGGGAGCTGGGTCTATACTACGCAAGCTATGATGACTTTCACCTTGATATTTTAGCGCCGAATCGCACTGT
>JAPMOB010232419.1:0-19764 GCA_029875015.1 Lepomis gibbosus
ACACCACAAAGGAACAACATAACACAAACCACAATCACTCCACAAAAAGGTCAGGGTCCCGACCTGGGGGTCGTGACAGATAGCTAATGTTTATTTCTTGGTTGCTGCTAATTAGACAAGTTAGCTATTTGCCACACAGAAATATATCTGACATGATGTTTTTAATCCAACAACTGTCCTTTTATCACACCATCCGGTCATGTAAGTTTTTTGATGTTGGCTTCAGTAATGTTAACTTCAGTCATTGAGAGAAAAAGTAACGTGACATAAGCGACTTTTGTGTTTGTGGTCTTTGTAGTTATGTATTTTCAGTCTTATACCTCAACAGTTTTACATCAAAATGTGACTTTCTTGACTTTGAAATGTATATTTTAAATTGATCATCATCATGTGTGTAATTCAGAGCACAATTCAAACAGGATCAAAAAATTTGCTGTTTCTCGCCACTGAATACCGTTCATATTTTTTCCAAAGTAAGGTCCTATTGTGGTCCACCAGATGGGGAGGGACTCTATAGTCCATCTTTTAAGGACTAAGCTTTGTTCACCTTACTCAATATAAGATGACATGACTGACTCCAAAATAATACGTATGTTCTCCCCATGTATGCTTGGATTCCCACCGTTTTAAGACATGCAGGCTAGTTTAACTGGTAAATCATTATTGTGAAATATCCCTGGACTGCATTTTATAAACCAAACAGTAATCAGAAAATGTATTGATTGATAAATTGATGATGACAATAATCACATCTAACTTTACTCACCTCTTTTTGAGTTTTATGTTTAATTTTACCAACACTTGCAGGTCAAAATGTGTGCCATTAAAGTCAAATAATTTACCATTACGGGTGTGACGATACACGTGAGTCAAGAAACGGGTTCGCAAGAACGAGACGATATTTTCACACTATTTTAGGAAATCGTCAGTGACAAAATGCATGACCGAAAAAATCGTCTTTTTTTTCGACTGAAAGTAACAAAATGCAAAACAATGCAGGTGCATTTTGAAATGTTGCTTACAAATTATACTTGTCTGTCATTCTGTCGCTGTTTATTGTTTCCACCAAGTACCCAACGTGCTGCCACACAAACATCTTCTGCGCTAATTTCATCCTCACACTCATGTTATATTGTGAGCCAGCTTTTCACCTTAACAAGAAATATTGTCGCATTTTAATATTGCAAGACACGAGATCTTATCACACCACATTGTGAATTTATAATCATAGCTAACGGATTTGCAAACCATTTGAATTTGTGTTTCCATTAGTTTCTACTGGACCATCTCATTTCTATAATGAAAATCAATTAGACTCACTTGACTCATGTAATCTGTTAAGGCACCATTAACTTCTTTCTGTGAGGTTGTAATGTGCTGTACATTTCAAATCAATCTGTGGTGAAATTGAACACTCGTGTTTGAGTGTTCTATCATTTGGAAATAGCTGAAACCGAATAGCTAAATCTAAATCTGTACAGTGAGACCATGTGATGGCTGACATTAGACCAGTCAACTATGTTACATTAGTGAGCGAATGTGTGTTTATATATATATATATATATATATATATATATATATATATTGAATTGTTGTCTGAATGAGCAATAGGGTTTTTTAATTTTCTTTGAATACAACCTTAAATTTGTGGAAAAGAAACAGAAAGAAAGGTGTATTTATCTCTTTCACATGTTAAAAAATGTAAAATCATGTAGGATGATTTCCAAACACACTGGTTTGATCCTTTACCTAACAATCCAGTCTCAGAGCTGTGACAAGATCTTAATATTTTTAGACATAGCCATGATTTTACAGCCAGTCCTCTCATCACATGTTGGGTAAATTAACAAAGAAGCCAAACCGAAAGGCTGGTGTAGTCGTTTACCTCCATTAAGATGGCTGGACTAGAACAGCTGACTCTGTGTTTCACACTATAGTCAGGATTGTTTAATGTGCCTTGGCTTTCTCTTGCCTCGCAAAACCGCCAGTCTGTTAGCTGTGTGTGGCTAGCTCCACATTAATGCCTGTTTATTTCCACCTCCCTAATGAGTTGCTTTCTATCGATCTGTGAAGGTCTGAGCTGTTTCATTACTAGATACGTGGTGCAAATTATCCCCACTAATTGTGAGTTTGTAAGTTTCCTGCACAGTCAAGGCAGATGGTCTGGCTGTTGGCAGTAATGAAGATTTCCAAAGAAAAACACATACATCGAGAGAAGCAAAACAGGGAAGAGAGAATTAGGAAAAAGAAAGGGGGAAAGCTACTGAGACTCTCAGAGAAAGGGAGGGATGAGTGTGGTGCTTGTCACATATTGATCGCCCTGGCTAAGTCCACCTCTTGCCTGAAAATAAGACTTAATGAGAGATGGAAAGATACAAAGGAGAGCAGAGACATTTAGTGAACAATACAGTAGAGGAGTGATAGAACCCATTTTAAATCCATTTTCTGTGGTGAACCAGCAAACATAACTTGGTTGAAAAAGATGCACCTGCAGTGATGGAAATCCTGAAATAGCAAGCGTGCGTCTTTCCTATAAATAACATACATGCATTGGCGCCATTGGCAATGAGGGTGAGTCACGGTCCTGTGCGAACATCGTCTTCCCCTTCCTCACCCTCTGCTGCTACTTCCTTGTTTTTTTTCATCTGTCACTTTGAATCTACTCTGATGTTCCGCTTGTTGTCAAATGCTCCGGTAACAGTTCAGTATTGTCCCTGAAAAAATACTCGAGCTGCGAGCTCTGTAGTGCATTAATATGTCTTTAAGGTTTGTAAGATAGGTCTTTGCCATCGGATCGACTGCACTCCTGTTTATTAACACTGACAGTGGGATTTTGTCTCTGAGCAGTGGCAGATGAGCTCAAATGAAAGTCACTGAGCTCTTTAGGTGTGTCTACTTATGAGAGAAAGAAAAGATGAACTCCATCACAGTGAAGGACACAAAGTACATTTAAAAGCAAGAACATTTAGACTAACTATTGAAAGAAGAAATCACACAAATGAAAGATTGAATTCATTCTCAAATTCGTTCAGTGTTCAGTATAGTTGGGTATCAGTTAGATAGGCCCGTCCAGACCTCTACTACAGTTGCACTATAGCATTTATTCTATTTCTTGTGGTAATAGTGGCTGTCGTTCAGCAAAAGTTACATAAGCTTGCTTTGATTTCTGCTGTGCCACTGCATGAAGATATAGCCTACTGTGCTGAAGCGGTTTATTTTCCCTGGAGCTTTAAATGTGCATCGAATGATTTTTTGGCCTGAGTAAACACAAAATTGACACATTGTCACCTTGTGAAGCTGATATGGCGAGCGTGGTAGCAAACAGGTGTTTTATTTATTTACACATCAAATAGACACAGGGCAACGTTAGCATTGGTTTGATGTTGTGTTTGAGTCCACATATGCAAAATTCAAACTGTTTTTAGTTCTGTTTTGTGCCTGAGGTAAATATCTGGCTCTTCAGCTGCTAAATGCTCCACTATGTTTACCAGGTAGTGCTAACTTTGTCTGTTTGCTGTTTGGTCCTGAGCATATATAGAGCGGCAAGAGTGAATGTGAAATTGTGGGCCCTAAAACCAAAACAAGAAGCTGGAAGTCACTAAAAAGCTCCATAGAGCTGAGGTAAACTACGGAAGCCCTAAACGGCTATCGATTACATTTTTTTTACTCCGTTTTAGAATCCTGGACCTTCATCCCAAGGCTTGCAGGTTTGATTTCTGCTGTCCGTAATGGTTTTTATTCTTCTTTGTGTGTTTTTTAATCATTCTCTTCAACAAAGTTGTTATGAAGAGATTCAGGGGAATCCAGTCACACATTTCCCAACAGCTATTTCAAAGGTTCTGAAAAAAACATCAGGAAATGTGTAGTTAAATGGATTCCGCTGAATGAGAAGTGGGGAAATGAAAAGTCCATATGTCGATGAATGTGGACCTATCGCAGGGATGCGCACACTAATTGTGAGCATATGAATCAGTCATCTTCATAACAAATTTGTTGGAGATGAATATGAAAAAGATCAAAACAAATAAATAGTCTCGTGAGGAACAAAGTCCTGTGCCTTACTGAACTAATCAGTGACACTGGAAGCACCTTGAAATTACCATTAACAAACATTCTTGCCAACCCATGTATTAACAGTGTAAACTAGTGTTTAGTTATCCCGTTATCACGAGAAAACAACAGTTGTTATCTCAAGATCACAAGATAATTCTCCCGTTATCACAGGAAAACGGAGTAAAATAAAGATCTGAATCGATGGGCGCTTAGGGCTTGCGTAGTAAACTGTAGAGTTTGGTAATAATTCTCTGAGAGCGTATCTACACTAGTCATTTAATCCACTGGTAATATAAAAACATTGATAGCAGCTTTAAAGATCAACTTGAATTTTGTCCCCTGTTTCATCAGCAGGTCATGGCACATGACTTTGATGCATCATTTTCAATATACGAGGCCCCCTTTTAACCCTCACACAGCTTTATTTGTGCTAATTCTGTCTCCTATATCTGTCCCCTCTTTCTTTCAGTGGGAGACTGAGCAGCAGAGAAGTCTAGAGGAGAGAGGCCGTTTGCTGCTCTGCCTGCAGTACCTCCCCCCTGCTGGTGACGGCGATGTGAAGGGAGAGGCCAAGGAGAGGGCTCGTGGCGGGCTATGTGTGGGCGTCAAACGCTGTGCCCACCTGGCGGCCATGGACGTCAACGGCTACTCAGACCCCTACGTTAAAACGTAAGGATCACACCAAACCACTAACTGAATGCCACGGTGGATTTATTGCTGCCTGAACGAAAATCTAAAAATGTGTACCGTATTTTAGCAAAGAGCCTCGATACTAGCACACAATTAGATACATGTTAAATAATTAATAGACAACTTAGAATGATGGATTGACATTTCATGACCCTCATTTCACAACAATTTCCAAATGACCTATCCATCTCCCTCTCCTCCTTAGTAGCTGTGGTCATAACTGGCCATTGGCTTACACTGACCCCATGAATCACCTTTTGTCGCCTCTCATGAGTGATATATGGCCTGAGTTAACCCTGCATACAGTAATGGTAACAAATGAGTGCAGCTTTCACACAAGTGGAAGCCATTGTGAAATATATCAGTCATGCAAGATAACATAACAGTGTGTGTATGTGTGTGTGTGGATTGACAGCCTTCACAATGCACTGAAAGGCTGAGACATGATCTAATGTTATGGGCGTACTGTATCATGGAGGAGACAGTGTTGGGTGTGATTGTTCGTGTCATAGAGGTCCTCTGGAGTTTCATTTGGCCTATTCACTGATGAAAGAATAACAATTAATGTGTGTGTCACTGTGTGTATGTTTGCTTCAGGGAGGGCAGGAAGGTCCCTGGGTTGAATGATGCACTCTGACAGAATCTGGACAAATGAGCTTTAAGTGCTGGTTCTAGCTTTAAGCTTGTTTCTAGAATGAATAAAACGCTAAACAACCTCCCATCTCACACACACACTCATCCATTTTAAGCTAGGCATACCACCAAGCTCACCTCAGTATACACAAATCTTCCTTCACCTTTCCTGCCATGCCTTAAACTTAAGTTTTCTCTTTCCTTCCTTACACCCACCGAATCTATGCATGCATCCTTCACACATCCCCCAGTAATACATCACGCACCTTGTTCATTTTGGATGCGTGTGTGCATCTTTGCCCTTTGGCAGGAGCATTTTTCCCAGATGCTTTGTTGTGTCTGAGAGCGTGTGGGAACATACGCTCTCCGAGCTGTGGGTGGTGGGTGGAAAGCAAATGTGAATAGAGATTTCGTCACATTCCTTCCAGCTGGCTTAAAAATATCCTGAGAATTTAATGACACCCCACAAAGGGATGCTGTGCTTCTTCAATCTGATCCGTCCTCACCCTCACATATGGTTGGTTTGACAAATAATACATTGAATCTTCAAGGGAATAGTTTGACATTTTGGTAAAGACATTTATTCTCTGTACAGTAAATATGAAGTTACAGCCAGCAGCTGGTTTGCTTAGCTTAGCATTAAAACTGCTTTCAAGGTTAAGGACAAAATGTAAAATAGATGACTAAAATACCAAATAAACACATATAAAAGTAAAAAACAAATAAGAATAATAGAAAACAATAAACTTAAAAATAATAAAATAATTCAGGACTCTGTCTTAAGGTAACAAAATCTACCTACAGTACCAACACTTCTAAAGATGACTAATGAAGAGGTTTCCCATCTTTATGCTGTAAGTAAAGCTAACAGGCTGCTGGCTTTAACTTAGGACACTAGAAAGCGATTAAGCTATTCCTTTCACTAAATACTTTTTTATGAATCACCCAACACTGAATCTACCCATCATTGACAGTCATTTCTGAGGGAACATGATGATTTTCTTTAAGCATGAACTTACTCTGTCCTTCATATAGTCATCACTTGTATCTTCAGTTACCACTAATGCCCCTGTGAATGATCCTGCGATGGTACCACATTCCCTCTGTCTCAGGTACCTCAAGCCAGACGTTCAGAAGAAATCCAAGCACAAAACAGCGGTCATAAAAAAGACTCTCAACCCGGAGTTTAATGAGGTAGACATCCATGTTTGTGTACGTACAACTGTGGGGGCGAGATGTACATTTGCGGGGGTTGAATGTAAAGAGGCGGCATGTTTAGACTTACACAGGTGTAAGAGGAATTTTTGTTTTTTGACTGCCAGTTACAGTTTGCATAGTATTATCTGTTGCCTCATTAGTGAGTGTTTTATAGGTTTATAGAGGGAAAGGAAGTGTTAAGTGTGATCTTGTAACCTTTGCTCTCTTGTCCACTCATCCCTGTCTCTCTTTGATTTCACCCAGGAGTTCTTCTATGAAATCACCTTCTCAGAGTTAGCCACCAAGACGCTGGAGGTCACAGTGTGGGACTACGACCTGGGAAAGTCCAATGACTTCATAGGTGAGCTGACACCTCAAACACAGCTAATCATTGCCTGCTGGTGCTTTTTGGATTACTGATCAGCTGGCCGGCTGCTTTATTAGCAGTCTAATAATGCTGTATCCATGGTAGATGTTGCCAAAGATATTTTAGAACATTCTCTATTATCTGCTGTCAGAGCAGCATTGTGTAATTTGCAGGGTTTAGTATCAAAAAGGGTGTCATTGACATCTTGGCTGGAAATGAGCTTTATACTTGCTTTATGAGTTGGAGGCAGTAATTACATTTACTCCAGGTCCTAAATTAGAATAACTTTTTTCCCCCACTTGTACTTTTTCTGGGAACTTTTAAAGTCAAGACAATAAATATAATTTTTGTTTTAACTGTAGTTAAAGGTTAAGTTTTTCTATGTTTTTGTTATTTTCAGCAAAACCCATGAAAACTGTGTTAGTACATATCTCACTACTACTTTCAGACATCCCATCCCTGTTCATGGCACTTGGCACCAAGGCCATTTGTTTCTAATGAAAATGTAAATATTTAAAAACAGGTTTTTCCTCCAGTGGGTATTCCTAGCAGCATTGTGGGATCGACTTAAAATAAATGACAGTGTTTGTGTGTTTATGCTAATGAAGGAACATGTCATCCAGTGCAACAATGAATTTTTTGTGATGTGATTTTAATAGTTTTTCCACAACAATGGAGCTCTATAGGACAGAAGAATAAGTCATGTCAGACTTTAGTTACACAGACAATACTTGTCAATAGGATCAGTTCATTGTTGATTTTGGTCTTTTCGTGGGATTTGTTGTAGTAGAAGTAGGAAAATGGAAAAAGAGTATTTCAATCCAATAAAGAATGAAATAATTTGTAAATTTCTATGAGCAACTGAACTGAACTGATCTGGACTTATGGAGTCAGTGAAGACAAGAAGAGTATCCTGACCTAACCTTGTTCATTTTATTTTGTAATTTCGAATTAGCAGTAATTTACTTTGAACTGTCAGTTTAAAGTCGATAACGATCTCTTGCAATAACAACAGACAACACTGTTCAGCTTTATCTGATTGTCAAAAGAGGACTTTTGTATCATTAGACACAATTACAATCACAAATCACAACTGAAAAACTGTTAAAATATGGATATTTAAAATCATGAACACTTTAAAAGTTATTTTCAAAGTTATATATTTTGCATCAAAAAAACTATTTTAAATTAGATTTCTGTTTTTGCTAAAGAAAAGAAAATTTCCTCCCCTTGATTTTGTTTACACAAACAATTACGGAAAAAAGACAACAAAATATGCAAATACTGCTAATAAAACAGCACAACAGAAAACAAGACAACTAACACAATGTAGAAGGTTTTCTATAGACTTAAAAGGTTTAGGTTGAAGCTACAGCTAATTATGTCTGCTTAGTTTGCATACACTCATCTGCTGCCTCATTAGTTAGTTAGTTAATGAGTTACACTCATTTAGAGGTTTTAGAGGTTTATAGAGCAACATGTGTGATCTTGTGACCTTTTCTTTCTCCTCTGGTGATTTTCTATATTTTCTACTTGTCAACAAATTCCATGAAAAGGCCAAAATAAAATTAAATTCCCCCTTTAACTTAAATACATATTTTTACATCAGTACCCACTCTTTGTTTATTAAACATGCACTTTCCTCTCAAGTCATACTGGCTTTTCTTTTCTGTCCCTGCACTGGTTAGGTGGTGTGTCCTTAGGGTGTCACTCACAGGGAGACAGTCTGCAGCACTGGATAGACTGTCTGAAGAACAAAGGCAAGAAGGTGGAGCGCTGGCACACGCTGACCAACGAGCTGCCGGGCTCCACACTGCAGGAATGAACTGATCCTCTTCCACTGCACTGACAATGGAGAGACCGATCACCTGAAGACTTGGGATGACGGGGGGACGCTTCATTGCATGCTCTGAGGATTTTTTGCATGACTATGGAGGATTTCATTATCCTACTTACTTTGTGTCATAAATGAGATTCATAACAACATACCCAGATCAATGATCTAAATATACCTGATGCAAATCTGGGGAGCATCCTCACTGTATGAGAATTTTCATGCTCATATTCATGGGGATCCATGTCCCTTTTGTGGATTTAAAGTCAGTCTAAATGTCCCAAACTGGTCAGATCTCAATCAACAATTGAAATCATGCAAGAAAATACAAACAGGGAGAAAGCTGAATTATTATGCAGTTTGTCCCTTGTGTCAGGTTTACTTGATCTTATAACACCTGTCCCGTTCTTTTCATTAACTGCTGACATTAAGCTCCACCATTATGACCATCTGTCTCACAGCGCACATACCTCTCCCTTGCAATAATGTTTTGCCTAATGCTTCCGAAGATTGCCAAGTGGTCTTAATACTGACAGACATTTTGTCTCTACCGGTCTGATCGCCATTGGATTGCAGACAGTACAACCCAATAAGATAATTGGTTCTTCCACGTTGATGGTTTGTGTCGGTTATTTACGTGTTTGGTGTTGATGGAGCAAACTAAAAAGACAAATATGTGCCAGGCTCTGCTGCAGGATGAAATATTCATCATTGTGTTGTTCCCAATTCTCCTGAGGTGTGCTGCTCTGATTAACACTATAATTTTCATTTAATTCAACAGTTTAAAAAAAATGTCGTTCACAGTTGTTTAAATGTGTCCACTTTAATATCACTGTGTCAGTTTCTTGTTGGTGACACGTTGATGAACCAAATTTTGCTTCTCAAGCCCTGATTTGATCAGAAGAGAACGGAAGTGATTGTTTTGCAGAGAGATATGCATGGTCATACTCTGGCACACAGTAAATAAAATCATTAGCCTTTGTTGAATATCTAACTTACACATATGAATGGTGTAAAGAGCACAGTGTTGTTTCCACGGCTGCTGCTAGACTATGAATTGCATTAAACAAACTGCAGGTTTTGTCTCGGTCTCATGTGGTTTAAGAGGCATGCTGAAAACACCAGTGGTGTTCATGTGTAAATATATATTGTGTGTCACTTGCTTTGGATGTTTGTCTTTTGGAACTTAAATTGTGCATGATTGTTTCTTTTTTTCATAAAATATTCATATGGATTGATTCTGTGCGTTCCTTGATTTCTTTTGTATTGGCTCCATGGTTCCAAAGTGGTCTCTTTGAATCTCTAATGTTTCTGTACAGCTCAGTGGCAATCGAGTCAAGCCAACACTGCCACCCAGCCTTCAGGATCTGCAACTACAGCCTGTTTTTCTGACAGTAATAGAACAGTGTCCCAGGAAGCTCACATGCACAATGTAAAATCAATTAACACTTTACATGCTCATTCTTTTGTAAAGAAACCCCAAACCTATGATTGATTGATTGATTGATTGATTGATTGATTGGTGAAATTAAACTCTCAGTCAAGGCCTCCCACCTCCAAACTATTATATGGAAGACAATAATAACCATAATAATTCTCATGACTCGAATTATTATGGCTTATCTCTTTTGAGCACTTAATTAAATGATACTGAATTTATAGCAGTGATTTCTTTTACTTTGAAAACCATCTATCTGAACTGATGTGGTCCTCCTCGGAAATCTTCAGTAGTAGTTCAAAAATGTCTAAAATATATTCAGTTTTCTGAAATTTAATTAGTCAGTAGTCAAGTTTGACTTTTGCATCTTGAATTTTAATGTCTGATTTCACCGATCCACTCTGAGTACCCAAATTATTTGTTACTGGAATTGAATTTCAGCAATTTGAATACAGTTTTCCCCATTTTTTTCTGACTTTGTGAACCCCAAAAACCCTGAAAATCTTTAACAAAAACATGGATTTATGCATCATATAAAAATCATTCTGGAGCTGACATCTATCGACTTTTTAACTTAATCCATTTGGCAGGAAGGTCAGAGGTCAGCATCAGTGCGTTTGATAAACACACTGCTGCTCCGTGTCCCAGATCAGGGATAGAGCGTCTTGCTGCGAGGCTGACCATGAGCTGACCGAGTGTCTGAATCAGAAGCAGAGTCATGGATGTCGGGAAAGAGACTCAGTCTAGAATTTAGATATGGGGGTTGCAGCTGTAAAGTTTTTGATTACTGTGCATTTTCTCTTGTTCTGAGTGGGAAAGAAGCTCTTTGTGAAATCAGAGAAGGCTGCTACTGTTTCATCTTAGTCACTGTGTGTTCCTCCGTCCCTGTGCTCTTGGTCCGACTGACACACCGCAGATGTCTGTCCTCTGCTGGTCCTGTCACTACACCAACACTGTCTTCATGATGTTGATACCACTAATACTAATATAAATACAACTAATAATAAACTTTTAGAACAAAACAACTTGCCAAAACCAATATATAGGGTGTAATAGAAAAAGTTTTATTATTACATTTATCTGTTCTCATTACACCTCTTACAATACAGATAGGCAACAATAACATGGAGCACAGAACCCCCCACAAAATTATTTAAATTGAAGATGGCAATGTCTGGTTCACCACTTCCAGAGTAAAATATATGTACAGACATCCATGATCCACAGAAGAGGAATCCTACTGACTCTGGTGATCCCCTGACCATTTCTCTAGCGCCACCATGAGGAACACATTACCTTCACAGGTATGGAGTGCCATGCAAAATGGGGCAGACATTCATGTCCCTGTAAGGTTTAACTGTACTAACGTTGGTGAACTTTTTATCAGTTAAATATTTAATTGTCCAATACTTTGCTTTATGACCAACATGAAATTTACACTCAGCTTCGGCTGAAGGGCTGGTGTTTTATGGTAATTAGCTTAGTTATGTTAGCATGCCCATGTTAGCATTTAGCCTAAGCCTTAAAGCGCTGCTACAGTTGTAGACTTTTAGTCTTGTTTAAAGAATTATAAAATAAGATTTAGATCTGTCTTTGTTTTTCTCCTCCTGCAGGTCATCCAGGTTTTAACTAAATCTTTAACTAAGAACAACTAATAATTATGTGCAGACTGCACTCAGGCTTAAGGAGAATGGAGATATTCAGAAGCCAATCACATATCACTTTAAAAGTGATCATTTAAATCTTAATATCCACAGGCAGCAAATATGGAGATGCTAAAACTGGGGTTACGCATACACATGCATACTCCTACTGGAACTTGTGAGAGGTTTGTGGTTTTTTGAAGTAATTTTGAAAAACTTTATGTAAACACAGATACAGAATTGCAATAGTCTAAATGTAATTTAAACAAAACATGAATGAGTCTTTGCAGATAGAAAAGATCTAATCTTATCCATTTTAGGGTGCTGCAACTGAATTGCTGATTTTTTTCAATGATCTAAACTTAGATTAATGTAAAAAAGGGGGACACTTAAAAGGGGGAAAGTAAACAATCAGATTTGAGCCTTTTTGAGTTGGATCTGCACCTAAAACAATACCAGAGATGGCCACCTAGCGATAAAGATGTTAAATTAAATTCAAATAATCATCAGTGTCAGACGCTGCAGCAACATCTAAAAGATGGAAGAATCATAGACTGTAAAACACAAAAAACAAGAATTTACCAGTAAAAAACTCAATTGGATGATCTTAAAAGAAGATAAATAAATTTTGCTTTCTAGTGACGCAGACAACTGTTAAAAAATTATAGTAGTTAGTGCTCAGGGAGGATTAATCTAAAATCCAGTGGTTTAGCAGATTTCTGTGAAACCACAAACATGTATTTAAACCCAAGCCGTGTCCTCTCAGCAGGGACAAGTGCAAGCATTACTTTTGATTGAGAAAACACATGATGGATAATGATGAAAGCCACTGGTAGCACACCACGTCACAGAATAGTTTGTTTCAGCACCAACCATCTGGCTGTCTGATGCTCTGAAATGGTTTTGATTTTAATAAACATTCACAAAAAGACCTCTTTATTTCATCCCACCTAGCTACTGTTTGTAACTATTGAAACTACAAATGTTTGTAATCTTTGCATGGTCAAATCATAACAATTAAACTGTTGGCATAGCAAAATGTCAACGTATAAAAAGGCTGCTGCTACTGAAGATAAAAGACAGAAAAGAGGACAGAAGACACCACAGTGGGGAGTCCCTCTAGGATAATGCAGACAAACTAAGAGGCTTGATAGAAATATTACAGTGATATTTTGCCACAGGAGGGCCAGAGTCATGAATCGATTCTATGATGATGAGTAGGTTTCATTAAATAGCCAATAACAAGCACATTACTGCCACCTAGCCAGGATTTGGATGAAAAGTTAACAGCTAGCAGAGGATGCTGCAGTAATGCAGAAGGGCTGCACAGTAATAATGGGCCAAGTATGAGCCTGAAGCTCACATCACATTTCAAATGGTTAAATAAGCTACATGCAGATATTATAAAGGTAGGCTACTCAATTATAGAATTATATAACACAGTTCTCAAGTAGATCTATGAGTAGATTAGCATGGTTAGCTAAATGTCCTGTCACTCACCAAAGTTATTTTTTTTTGTCCTCAACTTGGAGACCATCACTGCCTTCATAACACATTCAAAACATGTTTTACGAAGAGTTTGCTATCTCTTTTGTGCTATATGTTGTGAATTGTTTTTTTTTATGTGACCGCTGCTGTGAACTTTTCAATGAACTGTTCATTCTTACAAACTAATCAAATTTTTGTTGTTGTCTGATTGTATAACTTGCAGCTTCGATGCAGCCTGTACTGTCTGTAGTAGAAGACTAGTGATGCTTGTCCAAATACCTAAAAAATTGTTGCGTAGACCAAAACCAGGTTCCCTCTGATTGCACACATTCAGGCAGAGTTTGAATATAACTAAGTACAAATTTGAGGTACTTGTACTTTACTTAAGTATTTCCATTTTATGCATTTTTAAACTTCTACTTTATGAATGGTCACAAAGTCGGAAACAAGGTGGTTTGTCTGAGGTCATGAAAAGGTTGGGGTTTTTTAGGTTCTCACAGGTAAGCGATGCCATAAACATTTGATGATCTTATAGAAAAGATGCATTGCTGTAGATTAAACTACCCAGCAGTGTATAAAATCTTTCAAATTAGCTCAATCTTAAACAACTAGAGCAGTAAAATGCAACATACACATTAATGCAGAAATAACATTAATCCAAAAGCATCATGGTAAAACACTGTCAGTGACCATTTTTCCGCATATTGAGTATTTTACCTTTGATACTTCAGGTAAATTTACTGATAACACTTCCATATTTTTATTTAAGTAGGGTTTTGATTGAAGGACTGTTACTTGTCGTGGAGTATCAAGTAAAGGACCTGGATACTTCATCCGACACTGCATTCAGGTGTTGAAGAGGAGGTCTGTCCACTTGGCTGTGTGGTAGGTTGTAAATTGTGATTAAATTACAACTGGTGAGTTTACATATGCAAATGATGAAAATGACAAACATACGGCGCTTTATGTCAAACCTCCTACTGTGGACAGATTGCATGCATTATTAATGATGTCTTTAGACAAAACAAATGTAGATTATGTTAGAAAACATCTGAACCAAAGACTTTTGATGAAAACATCTGCTTCTTTTACACGCACCCATACTAATTTAACAAAGTGTGAAAATCAACAGGCAACAATTGGCCTTTAATACAGCAGACATTTTGGCATGGAGCAAAAGCAGAGGCGTAAACGATTTAATGAATGACAGCTGAATTGCATTTTTCTTCTTTCTTATCTTTTATTTAACCAGGAAGAAGCCCACTGAGATATAATGTCTCTTTCAAGGCAGACCTTGAAACAATACAATACATTAAAACATCTTCCGTGACACCTATACACTTAAAGAATCCAGCCTATGGGAAACGTCTACTTTCCTCCTTAAGGACATCTGCAACCACCTAAGTCTGTACGTGGTACCAGCACCTCTAACAGGAGAATATTTTTTAAGGAGTTTCATGTTCAGGGTCCACAATATGAAAAGGCAGTATTTACAAACTTGGAAAAAATTCTGGGGACTTTTAAAAGCAGTAGCCTACTAGACGGTGTTTGGTAGCTACTGACTGTACAGTCAATGAGGCTACAAAGGTAACTTGGTGATTTGCACAGGGTTGCCTTGTAGTTCAAAACCCACAAATGGAAGTTTCTCTTTGTAGCTAGAGAAAGCCATTCCACTATTTAGTATAAACCACAATGTTGGGTGGACGATCTGGCGTTTGTAATAAAGCGTAATGCTGCATGGTAGGTAGAATCTAGTTCTGCTAGCAGAGATAATGCTGAATGCATGTACAGATCCTCTTAATCAATCACAGACAATAAGATGGCTTCAACAAGTTTCTTTCTAGCTTCAGAGGAAAAACAGGACTTGTTACGAAAAACCTAATTCTAGCCTGAATTTCTTTAAAAGCTTATCTATGTGTACACTGAAAGCTAATTTATGGTCCATCTATATACCAAGATACTTATAACATTATAATGTTACCATTTCAATGATTGCCCCCTTTAGTGTGACAAGGCTAAGATTCTCTAAAATCTGAGAGTGAGCTCTAGTGAAAGTCATTTTTAGCTGCTCCTGGTATTGTGCATGCTGGCTCCTTGTTGTGCTGTCGTCCTGGGCCATCGTTAATGTTATTAGTAACATGTGCTTTTCCTGCTGTCACAATTCAAAATGTCTGCCGTGGTAAAGACCAATTTAGCACATGATTAACCTTTTTCAGGAAATTTTGACATCATAGCAGAAAAAAGCACAGATGTAACAAACAATATTAATTATGGCTCCATTCCATTTAGGTTTATTCATAAGCCCCTGCCAGTGAGCCAGCATTAAAAATACCAAGGACTTGTAACTGAAGCAGCTAAATGGAGTGCAGTCGTAATTAAAGTTATTAGTTACACTGCTGTTGAAAAAGGTTAATGTGTCACTGGTGGCTACACAGCTCTTCACAGCAAATAGTCAAAATGTGTCAGATTAAGAGCACTGTGACTTAAAATAATCAGCCCACATAGAGAGTGGATTAGATAATTCACTGGGTTGACAACAAAAGGGAAAAGTCTCTGATTGTCAAGGCCTTTAATTCAGAATCTTTCTTTGGTGTGGAAACTTTTTTTAACAAGTGTGTCATTGTGTTTTAAAAATGCATTCATATTTTTCACCTCTTGAGTTTGAAAACAAATGAATTCCTCTTTCCAAAATCCACAACCGTCCATCCAAGCATTAATTCACACTCATAATGATTGTGTGTTTCCAGCTCTACTTCTCTTTGCAAATTAAGCAGGCTAATAGAACAGCATCGCCACAGGTCAGAATATCTCATTACGCTGTTATTTCCTATGCGGACTGACAGGATGATCATGATGCATCCAAACGCTGCCAAGCTGACTCACAGCCTCAGTGTTTATGTGACCCAGCTGGATAATCCCTGACCCACTTACTGCATCTGGATGTGACCCTGTCTGGTACGCTGAATCCCTTTCAAGTGGTACTCTACTGTATACCTACAATTAAATTAGCTGACAACAAAGAAAAATACCTTTTGCTGTCAAAATGTTAACATTGGTGAGGGGGAATTTGCTGTTGTCAGATGTTGTGAGTGCTGTCATATTTCTGCTAATATGGTGGATTTTTTTTCACAGCGAGCTCCGAAAATTCCCACATAAACAAGGTTTTCTTAAGAAAATGTATACAGTGAATATAGTCATGTTTATTTTGTGTGTACAGTATTGTTTTATGTTCATTGTTACGACAGAGCTCTTACTTCACTGGGAGCTATGCATCTCTTTATTCCTTTTCAAGCCCATGACTTAATTACCGTGTAACATATTTAAGATTTTGTCCCAGCTAATAACAGTACAATGTGACATTAAAATTAGGACTGCAACTAATTTCTTCACTATTGATTAATCATTTGGTTTATAAATAATAAACCAATAATAAATAAATAAAGCCAAGGTGATGTCTCCAAATTTCACGTTTTGTCCAGCCAGCAGTCCAAAGTCCAACACAATTGCTTTACTTTAATGTAAGACAAGAAAAAGCAACAACTTGTCACATTTGAGAAGCTGGAACAAGGTGCTGTTTAGCATTTTTTAGCGTGCTAGTAGCGCAAGGGCGTCACTTTGTGTTGAAAAGAGGTGAGGACATAGGGGCTCAGATTAGGGGTGTGAAGAGACACTTAGCTCACGAGACACGCGATAGGTGACATTTGGTTCACAAGAATGAGAAGAAAACATCCTTAAACAGTGTTTAAAGATTTCAAGATATATGAGTGTGGGGTTTAGGTGGACTTCCCCCAGGAAATTTTGATCTTTAAAAACTTAACTTCCTGCATTCTGGAGAATGTTTCTGCAACAATTTATGGTAGAAATGTTTTTATTTATGTAAAAGGAAACACAAAATTCAGGTGGCACGTGACATTTCAAAATATATAAATATAATAGAATATAATGCAGTGCAGCTCTTTTGTCATGTTCAAATGGAGAGAACAGATAACTTGGCCAAAAAGAAACTGTGTCAACAAGTTGTTAAACTTACTGGTTGGTGCATGCACTTCTTGGGTCATTTTATAATCAGTAGTTTTGTTTTTTTAAGCTTAAGTTATTTTTTTGGACTATGCACATTTGTTTCTTCTATATTTTAATTGCATTGCATGTTGTCTTAAGTAACCTTATTGCACGGCTGACTCTTGCTTCTTGAAAAAGGACTTAATTGACTAGCAGATTAATTTCCTGTCTTGGCTAATCAACTTCTTGTCGTAATATTAGTGTAAATAAACGGTCGGATAATGTTAATTTCTGCGATGGACTGGCGACCTGTCCAGGGTGTACCCCGCCTTTCGCCCTATGCCAGCTGGGATAGGCTCCAGCCCCCCCGCGACCCTGTACGCAGGATAAGCGGTTGACAATGGATGGATGGATAATGTTAATTTATCAGTCGGCCATTGTAGTGTAGAACACGCAGTATGCGTTGGAAAAATCTGCTATAAAAACACTTTCCTTTTTCTTCAAGATATTCAAAGATGTTTTGCCCAGTCACTGCTGGTTATGGATGCTCATAATTATAAAATAGGTATTATTGGTTGCTCATGACTTCTGAAAGGGATTTTAAATAAACCTCAGAGAAAATAATGGATAAGGGATGTTTTGCTTTGATTTTGTTGAAGTCATCTGAGGCTTGAGTCCTCATTACAGCCGCTCATTTCCTTGGCTCGGGGCCTCTCCCTTCAGCATTTTGTTCTTCCTGCTGCCTCGCTCTACTGCCTGATCCCTGCAGCTTACACACTATCACAGCACAGACAACTACATTAACACTGCCCCATTTTTTGCCCTCATCTGCTTCCTCTCACTTTCAACACTCATTCTTTCCCACAAAAACATAATCTCTTTAGTCTTTGCTACTGCCACTCACTGTCCCTTCAGAACAACAATGAAAACACGTTGCATGCATTGTGTCTTTATTATGAATGTGCTGCAGAAATATAATTTTCCAAGTGCCAGCTTATCTTTGTCATTTTCAACTTCAATCATCCTATATGAATAAAAATCCACAACATGCCAACATCGACAAAGATTATAGAAGCCTGGTGGTAATACAATGACTGTCTGGAGGCTAGCCTACAATTTCTGTGTATGTTAGATCATAACTACTTAATGCTAACTCATATCGACTAGGGAATTCTAACAATATTGAGATTTATATCTGCAGAATACATCAACTGTTGATTACAATTAAATTTACATTTTAAGTACTAACAGAGGGGAAAAATGCCTAATTGATAATTACAAAAATTGTCTGCAGGTGTGAGAAACTGGTCTTTCTGTACATAATTCATAATCCAGGATACAGTATATAAGTAGTTTTATCCATTCTTGATGAAACCAAGTTATTTGAGATCACAGTGAGAATCACAGGTAGATACAGATTAGAGGTTAGTTAAGGATACACACAAGATATACTGATAATAATAACAATAATAAAGCAGATTTAAAAATGTGTTCTCCACAGTAGGCTACTGCTATTCATATCACCCATAAAACTATGGTCCCCTGAACCAGTGTTTTACAAATTAATTATCCAAAAACAGCATCCTCCTGTGTATGACAACAAAACGGACAAATATTCAGGTTTTTGCTGTTTTAGGGGTTTTGCAAGGGACAAAAATGCCACAATCTGTCTGGTTTGAAAGTACAGGCTACCTGTGGATGCAGACTGAGGCTACAACCACAACTTTGACTGCAATCACAATCTCAATCTATTTAATTTGTTAACCAAATAGCAGATGCCCATATGCACACAATACTACCACCATCTGTAAATTGCAGCACAGCACTTTCAAGGGCATCCCATTAAGAAATCTTTGTTTCAAAACAATGCTTTACAAACATTATCAAAAGGGAGTTTGAAGATGACAAAGTATAATTTGCTTCACTGTAAATTCAACGTTTAACGTATCTTGCTACAGCGGGGGGGTTTTGTGTGAACATGAAGCCTTTTCCCGTTCACAGTGGTGTCGAGCAGATGTATAGTAAAGTTGCAGCAGAGTAAAAACACTTTTGATGTTCCTCTCTACAACAGCAATTCTGTGATCAGAGTAGGGTCTTTAGCAAGAAACTTTCCCTCTAAATTCTTTTTTTGGCACACATTTTCCAGTGATGACTGTGGCTTCTTCGTGAGACTTTCCATAATCCCTTCCCTTTTAGCACCCATAGCTAGTCCTCGGTAAGCCTCTTTTTCATCCTCTTTTGCCACCAGTGCGCTCACTCTCAAACACAAGATGTATGGCAGGAGAACCACACAGAGGAGAGTCTGAAACTAGCGGGCATACTGTGATTGAAATAGTTTTTTCTCTGTGAGGGAATTGGATGTATTTCTGCTCTGACATTTCCAAAGCAACACAAATCCCAGGGCCTCTCCACGTATCGGGGG